>CAJQZP010001593.1:2262500-2522500 GCA_907164705.1 Parnassius apollo | reverse complement strand
TTCTCATATTTTTTAGGCATTTTTCATTTTCGATCAAATGTTAAAAATATTACCGTGACTAAAAATATGTTTGTTCCAACAAACTTTACATAATAATGCTTCATTACTTCCCATCATCCCATTTCTTCGTTCAGCTCTTGTCTTCCTGTAATTTAAGTAAACAGAATCACATTCACTAATGATCAACAAATGACTGTCATTGTTAAAAAAGTATTTTTTAACTTTTTCACTTTCTGCTATTGTCTTTGTATTTATGGCTAGGAAATGTCCGCGGCGCTGCCTCAATGAGTGTTGGCGAACTTTACATGCCTTCGAAATTTTCTCAGACATGCAGGTTTCCTCACGATGTTTTCCTTCACCGCCGAGCACGTGGTAAATCAGCACTTAAAATTGCAATTAACAATTTAATTGGTGTCGGCGTGGATCGAACCTGGGTCGCGTACTGTGAAATTTACAGCTTGCGCTAACCATCTGAGCTACCACGGCTTAATCATATACACACACAATATTTAAATATAATTTGTTAACACTAAATCATACACACGTAAGAAAGAAAGAAAAGTAAGTTTGTCAATAGAATAAACACTTACATCCATGGCCTTTGATGCGTTGAAGTAACACAAATGTAGTATTGATAGATCCACTGCGGTCAAACGACCATACACTAACTCCATGACTGCAGTTGCGCGGTCTTATATAGTACCAGTAAGTAATAATTCTAATCTAAAGAATTTCTGCAGTGGAATTGATAGTAACTTTATGCGTCAACAAGCTTATCTCACATTCTGTTGCTTATCTCAGCATTACTTCGTGTTGCGTCTTGTTCAGTGTATTGATGACTCAAATACGTTTTGTATAACACAAAATAATGCAATTCAATATTTAGAAACCATATTTGATCATTTCTATGTTAGTCATTGAGTAGATTGTACTGTAATAATCTACTAATAGCAGTAATATCATGGATACACTAGATGTACAACAACATCTGAAAAAGATTCACTCCAGTCTAGAAAATAATGTTTATGCTGCCAATAGACTGCCCATGTACACCCACGTACCAACGTATATAATATGCAATTTGGATACAGATGATAAACCAGGGTCATATTGGGTAGCTTTATATATTGATACGAATGACGTCGGTCAATATTTTGATTCATATGGACGAGCACCTGTACGATATCATCTAGAGTTTTTAAAAAGGAATTGTAAAAGATGGAACTGGAATGTTGATAGGATTCAGAATGAGTGAATTTCAGTTTGTGGCGAATATTGCTTAATGTATTTGCTATATAAGTTTCAGGGATGTTCAATGTATAGTTTTACGAGTATATTTACAGGGGGAACACATTGTACGACGATATTTTAGTGGATGAGATGTTTCGCTCCTATTTTATAGATAATAAGTAATAAGATTTTTTATTTTGTATATAAAAATTGTAACAAAATTAGGTAATGTATTTTATTGATGATTCAGATTAGCGTTGCAGTTAGGAACAAAGGAGTATAATACAATAGCACTGATAATCCGACGCACACGCTGAAGAAGAATAGATAATGACAGTATTCAATGAACAATAGATAAATAGATAAGAACAATGGTGTCCTAATGACGGTGGAGACCCTCACCGGATATCAATTAGATAAAAGTTAATTGATCTGCATATCTCCGGAACCGTGCACCCTACTCAAAAACGGACCGCAGAATCGTGATCAGAGCATGCCAAAACCTTCATTGAGGATCGTGAGTCGACGAACGTTGTACCACTTCTGACTCAGTGAGCCAGAACTGGTACTAATTAACTACCAGCATACGACAATCGATCAAACTATGATAGTAGCTTAGCAATTTATTTGTTTACTTCGCCATCATGTTGTAGTCTGTGGTTTGCGTCACTAAGGTAGAGGCAATTTTCTCTTTTATACTTAATTTTATAATTATATTGGTTATTAGGTCACTGCGAGTTGTTGGTTCTGATGAAAGACGACTTTAAGAATGTACTTCAAGCTTCCATACAGAAGCAATGGGATGAAGTGCGAAGTGCAATGTCAGCCTTCACTTATTTCGATGCACTGGATGAGGTGAAAGCGTACTTTATTATTAATTTGTACTTTAATATTATTAACAAGGTGGTAGTGCATCTTTGTGCCAAGAACTTCGGTTATCTATTACAAACAGCAATACAAGTGCGAGAACTCCCTTGCATGAAAAGAAATGAAAGCGATTGTCAGCCCGTGGATTTAAAATGTCTAAGTCGCGCTGTTGCTATGCAAACCACACTCCGCTGCAGTGTAACACAATTAACTCAGGGCACTGATATAGTTTCTTACTGACTCAACCCAAGAAGCTTTCCCTATATGGAGTTACTCGTCCTTTGTCTTAGGCTATATGCTTGTTTGGTATTGCTAAAAACCGGTTTCTATTCGATAAGACTTGACTAATTCGATAATAAGTGGTGTTGTAAGTAATTATGGCTTGGATTTGAAAATCCTATTAAAGGGCCAGGAATAGAAAATTATTAATATTTGTAGGTGGCTCGCCGTGAAGGTTGTATCATGGCAAAAATGAAGTCGTACGAAACTAATGAGACGGTGCTCGGCGATGGCGTGGGCGTGCCCAATTTTGTCTATTTTATTTTATCAGGACGCTGTCAGATGATTGAATCTATACAAGTGACTGTAACTACACATCTCGGCCGAAATTATTACACGCTATATGATCCTTTTGTAAGTAATCTGATTATTTCATCAATATTTTACAAGTTGCTGCAGAATTCCTGATTGTACGGGAATAATTCCCACTATCTTAACCGTAGCCAGAATTTTACGTGTTCACACTTTCAAGGTCAACAATCCAATTTACATTGTATTTTACTGTTTGGTGGTGGCGTAAGACTATCCAACACACCATTGTGTCTCGTGGGTGTCATAAAACTCGCCTATTTGAATTGCCAAATAAATTATATGGTTACCGATTCAATGGCGGTATAACGTAAAACTAAATTTTATATACTTGTATATTTTTAAGTTTTTACTATTTATCATTGTTAAGCGAAATGTATACTGTTATTATTTATGTGATAAATAAATGTCTTTAACCTCAAAATGTCCAGACCGGCGAAGGGTAGCAGATAGCAGTGTCAAAGTTGCGAGTGTCAAAAATGTGACCGCTAATCTATCCGCAGAGAGCATTCATTAAAGCAAACATTCCCTAAAAGGAGAAGTGGATTTTTACGAGCTGTTGATGATGAAGAAGAAGTGTTGAGTCAACTGAAATGATATGAAATGAATGATTTTTATTCAATATACAAAATATATTATTTTATTTATATTGCAAAATACTTATTGAAAGTCATTTTTTAATTTACCACTGGTTCGGAAAAAAACTCTGTCCTGAGAAAAACCAGCAAGAAACTCAGCGGGACTTTAAAAAAAATATATTTCACTTTGCAATAATTTTGTTTGTACAATTTTAAATGAATTTTTATAGAACCACCATGGTGTCGATCACCTCATTCCCAGGGATTATTTTCATTTATGTATTTTGTTATTTCCCTAATGATTACAATGCTTGTGTAATTCATGCAATCAGCAAATCATTGTGCTTGATAGTAAATCATCATCGTCATTATTATCATCAGTTTGCGACAGTCTGATGATGATTATGATATATAGGTGTTTCCAAAGGCATGCAACATAGCTCGAATTTCGGCTTTATGTATCAAGTTCCTATCAAACTCATTGTGTAGATCGTCGCTCCATTTAGCTAGAGGACTTCTAATATTTCTTTTACCTAAGCACTGTCTCCACTCTAGTGGACATCTACTCCAACGGTTGTTACTTGTGTACTATGCTGCGATATTATACAGATTGTTATTTTACTAAACAAGCGTTAGCGCTTTCTTAGTGGTTATATAAATATTTATTGTGTTGGATATTCTAGAAGCATCTAATTTATTTACTATAAATTATGTTGAATACCTTTAGGTACCAAATGAAGAAAGTGAACAAGATTTTGATAAGAAATACTTTAGAGCTTACAAAAATTTTAATAAAAGTACTGTTGAGGGTCACTCATCACGTGAAATATCTTCAGAAAAACACCAATCTAAATTGAAACAATACAATCGAGAAGGAACTTCAACTAGTGCCGGAGTTGTATCGATTCACCCTAGTGCGATAAAAAGTAAAACCAGTTCTATAAAACATCATAGTGCACAAATATCTGTTAGTTATGAAGGTGTACAGAAACAAAGTATAGGAAGCAGCCATTTACATCACGAAATCTCAGAGATAACATCAAAGTCCCACGACCTTTTGAAACCTTCTGATCGAGGTGTTCGGGAATCAATCAGGTTAGTTTACTTTTACATTTTTTTGATTGATGCTTAATACTTTTAGAAAGGGGGACAAACGGGCATGCAGTGGACCTGATGTAGGTGATTAGCGTCGCGAATAGACATACGCAAGGCTAGGGGAATTTCACGTGTGTTGCCAGAATTTTAGAAAATAGTAGACTTTTCTTAAATATTCTTAAGTTGTATGAGTTTTGGAAAACTGTCGGCGACCGTAAATTTCAAATAGCTGTCGTGTGTGGCAGAAAATTCTTGAGAAAGCACACTGTGGTCTCGATTGTTGGCAATCCAGTATGAATTTGCAGTATGGATTACCAACAGTCGAGATGACGAGGGTGGAATTTAGGTGGATTTAATCTCTGGTGGGACCTAGTGACTGAAATTATAAACGCCTAAAAAAACTTCTCGGGGCAGTCCCTATAGTAAGTTCAATAAAATATGCAAAGAGATATAATGTCTCTTTTCAAGGTCAATCGATCAAACTAATCTGAAAGAACTCGATTGCCGACGATTCAAGCCGCTTTTCGCTGTATGCGATAAAATGGAAAGAGGTGGTACTAGAGTGCCACGTCAAAGACATGAAAATATGATATTATTATTTTGTTAAGTATTTTTTTTTATCTTAATTATTTATCTTAATTACTCGTTAGTAAATTTTTAACTTGCTTTTTCTAAAAGTAATAATATGTTGTTTAAAGTCAAATATAAATATCTCATAAACTGATTTATTATATTTACGCGAACACTACACATTGAATAAAATCACTTTTACCTATTTTATCGAGTTCAATTTAACTTATTTTTAATTATCGTCGTTTCGGATGCTTTGCAACATCCATGGTCACGAGGAGGGTGGGCACTGAGGTGATTGACGTGCCGATGTCAAAGTTAACCCGGAGTACCTTCAGCTTTTTATTTATTATGTACTTTTGGTCCGATATACGTAGAATGACTGTCTCGAACTCCAACTAATTGAAAAAAGTTTAACTTATTTTTAATTCCTGACCAACATGACTCATCGGTTTTTATTAATCGTAATAAAACCCATAAAAGTAGTCTCATTCAACTTATAAACTTTTGAGAACATTTAACTTTTTAAGAATTATAATTTTATTATTATTTATTATTTTATTAAAATAAATCAAAAACAAATAGCTTCAATAAATTATACGTATAATATTTTTGTTTTACCTTGAAATAAAATATCGTGTTCTTTTACAATTAGATTAATTAAAAAAAGTGATATAAAACAATAAAAAAACGGAGTTATATTATTACTAGATAATTTTGTAGCTACTTCTAGTACTAAATTGCAAGAGCAATTATTTTTTTCCAAAATTTGGAAGCGTTACAAGAAATTTGTTCTCTCACTAAGGAAAAAAGTGTGCTTCGAAAATCGAATCCGTCAATCGAATCGAATCGAATACCGGAAAAACTTACTGATTTAATGCCGATTCAAATGAGGTGTATTTTTTCTTTGTTTAGTAATTCTGGGTTTATGATCGTTTTTTCATATCAAGGTGCAAAATTCAGTAAATTAGCTCAATTCAAAATGAGCTTTTAGGGCAACTGAATAATGACCATGCTGTAGAAATATTTTTTGTTGGAAATGATCTCCTTTATCTTTCTATTTCGTTTAATCCAGGACTTTTTGCCCACTCTGTACATATCTTCTAATTCTGTAACTCTTTGGTGTTGAGAATTTTCGACTACGAAGTACGTAAGTGTCTGTACGTTTTTGGACTCATAAACAAAACCATCTTGAAAATTAGTTGACATTTAGCCAGATTTGGACATTAATTTGCCCGTGCTAGTTTTAATAATAGTTTTATAGTTTAATACAATAGTTGGATGTAAACAAAGCGCTTCTCTTGTTTTACAGACTTAGTGTTGTTCCTGAAGATATACAACCTCATCCAAAAAATATTCGGACCTACTTTATGCAGGTTTATAAATATATTTAGATTTTATTGAAATAAATTAAAAATTGTGTCACATCTAATATAGTAAGTTGATTATTGTAGGTGTGCCAGTTTAACCCAGGATCCAGTTTTGGGTTTGGTGAAAATATGCGAGACAGACGCATTGTAGCGCTTACACCAGTAGATTGTATGCTTTTACCAAAAATATGGCTGTTACAAAGGAACACTGCAAATATCTGGTCACGAATTCAGCACTACCTTGAAAAGAAAGTTGGTGAACAGTTAACATTTCTTGTCATTTACTTTTTGTTTCCGTCGGTCATTTTTTTATTTGTTGCATAGAATGATGGTGAAAAACCACCATATCATCCACAGAATACTTTTACTCCTAGAATACCGTCCACCTGATGGTAAGCGAATACTGTGGGTACATAAGTATTTCACCTCGATTAAGAAACAAAATGCAGATGCGTTGTCACATTTGAGGACGAAGATAGAACGCCTCGTTTCCAATAAAAAGCGTTTCCGGTTCTCTACACTCACCACACGAAACACAGTGGTATTAAGCTTTTGTTTTACGTTGGTATTCTATGAGAGCTTAATTCTACACCAGTCGAGCCGATCCATTCGTAATGCAACCATAATATAGCTGCAGCGTGGCTCTGCCAAGTAGAATATAAAAAAAAACATATTAATATATGCAGTCGATATTCGTCGTGGATCAGAAAGATGTAAATAGCTATTTTAGGACGAGAAACATAACATAATGAAAGTTAGCCTGGACCAATAATCTAATTGTATGTATATTTATTTAAATGTTGCTTTCTAACAATAATATATATAGATGTTACTTTGCACTAAGATGCTTTTACTAGACAGTCGTAAATGGGCGTATAATTGGCGAAGCGATCATAGTTTTCTCGTAACTTTTCCTGATAGAAAAAGTGTTAGGGACATGGGAACAGTAGCAGTATCGTACTATAATTGTACACTGTAGCAATTTTTACTGATAAATCAAACCAATAGAATAGTGTTTTTGAACATTCAAGCGTGTCCTTATTTTTTATGAATAAAGCATAATGGGCGTAAGGAAAGTAATACGTAGGCTCCAGGCTACTGCCGAATAAGGTTCGAGTCTTGCGTCATCTTTTAAATCGTACGTGTAGTGGGCGATTATAAGGCAGTGACAAGTTTGTAATGTTGCCAATTTTGAAAAAAAAACACGCTCGGGCTTCGCAGAATACGGCTTCAGCGAGTCGTTCGGTCTGAGAAGGGCCACGTTTTTACAAAATAACAGCATAATGCTTTGTTTTTCTTCTTTATCATTCGTTTGTATGGAATTAATGACAAGAACCAGCAAACGCTGTTTTACTGACAACCATGAATTTCATCTCAGACCTCAGAGGCATCTGTCATTGAATCTTACTGAAAGACAAATACAGCCCATATAGACAATAAGAGATTGAGCAGATCTTAAATACATAGTAAAGAGCGTACGTACGTACGAATGGAACTTACATAAATATATTAAATGTATTCAAGTGGAATTATGTAACTCCTGCCAATTCGAACTGGATTGCCTCATAACTATAAGGAAGAAGAGGATTGTACGCTGCTGTGGGACCGTATGCGGCATGCTTAGTTACTCTTCTAGACAGACGTAAAGAATATTCACTACCCCATATCGTCCCGAGAGTGTCGTAAGAGGCTACAGAGGGAAACTGTGACAGGTGATAGGCAGCAGCACTTTCTTGACTACAACTCAAAACAATAAAAAAACTGCGGTTGCTAGCCTGCCCCCCCCCTATGAGGTAACCTATGGGGAGGCCTATGTTCAGCAGTGGACTTTTATAGGCTGTTATGGATAGATGGATGGAGATAGACGTAAATGTAAAAAAATGGACATCGCTTGCTTATTTTTACGGTATCGCTGTTTAGAGCTTTGAGTTATTTTAGCTTTTCCCAAGTTCCGCATCTAGAATGGGACTGAATAGTTCCAATTTCTTTGTATCAAAATATCGAAAAATATTTGTGTTCTATAAAAGCAAATGTATTTAGATACCGACTAAGAAGCAACTATTCAGAGAGTTTGTATCGGCGCGCCGCTGGCAAGAGTTTAAGGACCAAACCGTTGCCGACGTGGTTTCACGGGCTCACACGGTCAACTGGACTACAGTGCACGACGTGCCCTATTCTATACGCATGGAAGAAATGATGGATATTTAAAATATTATTCTGTGGTATACGAATAAATTACACTGTTGCCATTCTTTTTATTGCCGTTTAACCTAACTAACTTTATCGTGTAGTGGCGGAGTAAGAATATCCTCTACATGGGCTAGTGGATATTCTAACTCCGCTCACTCATCCCGTGGGCGTCGAAAGAGGCGACAGAGGGAAACTAAACAGTAGATGGGCAGCAGTGTCTTCTTAATAACGACTAAAATGAAAAAAAATCTGCTGTTACCAAACTGCTTCCCAAGAGTGCCATCTATGGCAAATATCCTTCCTATGAGACAATCTATGATGGGGACCTATGTTCGGCAGTGGATTTTAATAGGATATAACGGTAACGGTAAACCTTACTTACCTGTCATTCAATTTTACAAAAATAGTATATTTCATTACGAGTGCGGAAAGCCTGTCATTGCAAAGAGTTCCTACAAATGTCTACGTGTGGCGCAGCCGAAGGTGAGGGTTGACAGTCGGAACAAGTTGCAATGATGGTTCCGCACGTATACTGAACAACTGTTTTTAATACAGTTGCGAAATAATAAAGCAATTTAATAAAATAATAAAAACACAATAAACTCAACTAACTAATCATTTATTTCTTATAAAAGTTATAATTCACATATACATTGAAATTGGTACAAGTGTGGAAGAGAGGGTCAAGGGAATTTGTAATGTTATTTAGATTCTTTTTTCTCAAAAAAGTTTTTTATACTAACTGGGGTAGTTTTAGGTTGCATATTTACTGTTTGAGACAAACTATTATTAATTTCGTATAATTGTTCATGTATATTTGTCAAAGGTGTTATACAATGGCGTTTGCTAGTTGATGGAATTGGATCTGATGAATATATTTTTAAACAATATATTGACTGTATTTTGTGATTTCGTAAACTGAATACTAAAGAAAAATATAAGTAAGTATTTATTAATAAAGTACCTTTGTGGCTAAATAACGAACATCGGGAGCTTTCCGCTGAATTGGAAGACGTTTTCATCTTCGGTTTGTCAACGATATAGTCCTTATGGCAGAATCGCTGGAGGAACTAATCACTTTGCTCCATGACCTCAATTGTGCCTCCTAACGGGTAGGTCTTATGACGAACATGAACAAAACAAAGATGTTCATGTCACACCTATGCCGGTGGTTGTTGGGATCACTAAGCTTGAACCTGTAGACGAGTTTACCTGGGACAAACAGTATAACTAGTCCAGTCATTTAAGCTTAAATTATGTAAGAATCTCGGAATTCGAGATACGCAGCTGTAAGTCTGTAAATACTTGTATATTGACACCCTACAAGTTGTCTCAAAAACTTCATATGGTAGGGTGTACGGAACTATTAAATTTCAAGTTCAAAGGTCACAAAATCAGTTTTATGCGCTTTTTTTGTAAATATCTCATTCCTATGGGTTTTTTTTGCTATTTGTATTTATTATCAATGTTGTAGAATACAAAATTTTGTACAAAATTTGTTTAATTTTTTTTTATACGGTGAACCGTTTTCTCCTATTAATTTAATTCCTATATTTTCATTAACAATTCTGCAATTACATGGGCAGGTAAGTGTTGTTAAATAAATTAATACTGAATAAAATGTGGATAGGTTAAGAAAAAAATGATCAAATATAATATAATAGTTAATAAAAATTGATAAATATTCACAATCATTGATTTACCGATGGTTCATCAACTATATATGGCGCGTTTTCGACCGGAGGCACCGGTTGACCTGCAGTGATGCTGTGACCGCGCGCTCTCAGCCCTCTATCTCGAAAACGGTTCACTGTATAAAAAAATTTTAAACAAAATTTGTAGAAAATTTTGTATTCTACAATATTGATAATAAATACAAATAGCAAAAAAACCATAGGAAATGAGATATTTACAAAAAAAAACGCAAAAAACCGACTTTTGTGACCTTTGACCTTGAAATTAATTAGTTGCGTACACCCTACCATATGTAGGTTTTGAGACAACTTTTAGGATGTCAATATAAATTTTACCTATTTTGTATGAAATAGGTCAACTTAAGGTCTTTCTTTTCTATATTTTTTATTTCTATTAATCAAAGTAATCACTCAAGTAATCTATGCATTTTGCCAACGCAGTGGGCAGTGGCATTTTATTGATGCCATTCTTAAAAAAACTAACAGGATGTGAGGCAACAAATTCTTTAAAGGAATTTTGTAGTTTGTACTGCCTCTTAGGTATTTAATTTTTTAAGTCTGGAAAAAGTAGAAGACTTTAGTCTGGTGAGTACGGCGGATGTTGGAGTGCTTCCAACCACAGCACTTGTAACTCGAAGACTGTCCGTAATCTATTGTGCAGTATAAGGTCGCGCAAAGTCATGCAAGAACAGCGGCGAGCGATCGACCAAAGCTGGTTGGAGACGTGCGAGCTTCTCCATCAATCTAATCTTTTTTACAGCAAATGATGCAGAACCGTAAGAGAAAGATAGTGAATTCAACAAGGCTCAGCTCCTCCCCACTTATAAGCACACTGGTATTTATATCATATATCATGGTTATTCCCTAGTAAGGTAAGATATTATAATAAACTAAGAACAGCAAAGGGCCAAGAATTGAGCCCTGAGGAACACCCGTAGATACTGCCGATCCGGAAGAACTACTCCCACGAATAACAACTGTTTGCGTGCTATATTTTTTACACCATAATAATGTAACTTCCTGATTGATGTCTCATGGTGAACGTAGTCGAAAGCCTTCGAAAGATTACAAAATATACCCAAAGCATTCTCCAAATTCTCCAAACACCGACGTCAATTGTCGAGCAACCCATGATAAAACCAAACAGATTTTTATGGAGTAATTTATTTACATTCAAAAAATTAGCAACTTGATCTGGAATAATTTTTTCAAAAATTTTACCGAGTGTTGTCACTACAAAAATAGGTCTAAAATTAGTGGGGTTCAATGTACTATGTGTATGTGTTTACTATGTTTAATTAAATCAGGAAACACACCAAATTATATATCAGTATTGAAAATAATAGCAAGTTGGAGTTCCGTTGCATCTAGACGCAATAACGTTAACGGAAACATAGATCTACTGTTGGCTTAAAATCAATAGTTTTGAAATATTATCTTATAATATCTCTTGATAATATTTTATGAAATTCAATTTTTCTCCAGACATTTACAATTTTTTTGTGTAATGACTCGGCGACGGTAAGGGAGGAATTCAGTAACTTGTAGTCAAAATCGCAATGTCATCAAAATGTTTTTCAAAAGCTGTTGCAACATCTGGATCTAGTTTTGTTAAATTATTATTAAAATTTAATTCAAAATTTGCGTTGTGTAATTTCATCTAGCCACTTTCGCTATTGATTATACTACAAGTCATTTTAATTTTATTAGAGGCATTCTTAATTTTGTTCCTTAAGCTTAAATATAAAGACTTGGCTGTGGAACACACTCTTTTAAATATTCTGGCATATTTTTTACATATTCTCTAAATGAAAAACTATGATTATATGATTTTTCTTTGTTAAAGTCATGTAACTTTTGTCTACTCTTATGGACTCTTTCTGTCGCCCAATCATTAAATGATTTGCGACTGTTTAAAGAGAGTGTTTTCGAAGTGAATATTTTATTAAATTCAAGACTTATAAGTTTAAGTAATAATCTATTTTTTAAAAAAAAAAAAGAATATTAACAATGTTTTTTATTCCCCTTAATTTGAGTTGAATTTTGGTCGTTTTTTAAATATCTAAAAAATAGTATTATTTTTATGTGGAAGATATGGCATAGTTTTCACTATATTACTTCTAAATCTCTTTGAGCGATGTTGAGTCATTGGAACAAGTACAACTTTCTTAACTTTCTGTTTTTAGTGCATGCAATGTAGTGAAACCAACTGTCCACAATAATCAGAAATTAAATTTTGAATAATTAATTTATGCAAGGCTCAACATCAGTAAAATATTATCGATACAAGTTGCACTGACCCTGGAATACGTGTTGGTTCTAAGAACAAATTAAGATGATTTTCGAATGATCTAAATTTAATACTCATGGAAGAAGTCTCAAGGACATTGATGGTACATACTTCTTATGTACGTACGTTTTTTGCACTGGCGATCATTGAGTTCGTAGGGTACTCATTTGTGCTCTATTGACGGCAACATAAAATAGATGGTAAAATAAAATAGGTGGCGGCACTGTCGTCGCGCTACAAGCGAAACACATCGAAGCCTAAATAACGCTATTAAAGTTCCGAAGTAAAAACAGTATATATAGAATATCTCCGAATTATCACAAGGGGCGATGGCCGCTCCCAGGGCATAACACCTTGCCCGGCGTGAGATCTCCCCTTTTTCTTCCATCACCAAACTGGTGACCAACCGACATGATCTGAACACGCAACTAACAAACTTCGGATACTACAGCTTCAAGCTTTTCGTCATTATGCTCAAAAAGCCCTACCATTTACTAGGTACTGAGAATCGTCTTATGCAGTCTTTAGTTCCTGCAAGTCAGTCCCGCTTTTCTTCATCTCGACTCACCGCAGATTAATAAGGCAAACTTCTGGCACTTGCTCCGGCACATCGTTCTCAACGGCATCACTTGCCAGTGCGTAGTATGGCATGCATTACACATCGGCATATCGTTCACGCCAGCGTCACTTGCCCTTATGCACACAGCATGCATTCCCCACCGGCATTGAGGATACACCGGCAATCGGACTGCACTATCGACCTTCGGTCTAAGCAGGGGGCAGGGGGGTGATGTGGTAGCACTGTCGTCGCGCCACAAGCGAAACACATCGAATATATTATAGAATATATAGTATATATAGAATAGCTCCGAATTATCACACGGAGTGATGGCCGCTCCCTGGGCATAACACCTTGCCCGGCGGGAGATCTCCCCTTTTCCTTCCACAAACAAACGTTTTATTAGGTTTAATCCCCGATTTTCCCCAATTTTCAATTAAATATTTTGTACCTATTTATTTATAGCAGATCTATGAAATACTTTAATAAATTTCCACCAAATCTAAGAAATACTTTTTGACGTTTGACATTAATTATTCCGCAATAATTTTGTACAAGCGTACTCACACGGTTAAAAATAACCTCTTACGTAAATCCAAAAAAATATGAAGTTATCTATATTTCATTACAACATGTATAGTTCTATATCACTATTTTAAATTCTAATTCTCCAAACAAAGCGCTTCATAATTTGCCATGTGGGATCCGCCGGATAAGGATTTCTAGAAAATACAACCACTTTCACAAGGGATGATTGAGCTAAAGTGATGGAGAAAACAAAGGAAATTGTTATGGACGACTATGAGAGAGACATTAATTTTCTATAATAATCAAACAATTAATGCAAATAATGACGATGACGACGACAACTCAACTACTTGTAGAGAAAGTGATTAAATAAATTTTTAATCCAGTGCAGTCTTTAATTTATATAACTTTATCTCTAGAAATTAGCAGCCAGCAATAAATATGAAGAAACTGATAAATTTCGTATTTTGAGTCATCAGTTTCTAATTTATTCTGTTATTAATCTAGATATACAATCTGCCTATGATAATAAACTCCAAAGAATTGATATCGATTTATCTTAAGAATCGATTATTGTAGGTACCGATTTTTTAGTAGGAATATCTAGTCCAATATATGTGACAGCTGTCAAAAGGTATACCTAGATTTAAACGAAAAACATCTTAGTAATTTAGTTTTTTTTAATTGTTTTTTTTATTTCAGTCAAATGTGGCGACCAGACCAAGGCTGACGTCCACTCACGCAGGATCTTTTCATGGTGATGATGAGATGATAATCTCAACTTCGATGTCTATACCAGATGTCACAATATTAGTACCTATGGCATTTTCGTTACTGCTCCGCTGCCGCAATTGCTCTGACGATAAATTTTTGCCCTGACGCCAATCATTAATTTGGAAAGTAAAAATAACGGTTTTTATTTTATTATCATTCATGAATCACTTAATACAAAACGTAAAAATTAGGGGGTTTGTTTGGTATTAAACATAGTGCTATAGGTTAAAACAGCTACACTGACACGCGATGACGGCATTGCGTCTCATAATCTCAGAACATTACTTGTAATCGTAACCAAGACAACTGGTTTTGGCGGGAAGCGCCCACGCGACCTCAGCTTCCCAATAGCTAGTGAAACAAACAAATATCAAAATAGCAAAGCATTCGACCGCAGTGTACCGCGAGAACCGACCGCGACTCACGACGACAGCTACGGCTGATCGAATATTCGCGAACATATTGTAAAAAAATATATTTAATACCTTATACACAAAACTTTGTAAAGCGAAATCATAAGTTTCCAACGACACTAACTGCAAGTTTTAATAATAATGAAAAACTAAGGCTGCGAATATTTTGGTAAGTTCAATCAGCTTTGAAATTACTTGTCTTATCACACTTGTGTCGAAGTTAAAAATAAGGATTATCATTATTACATATCGTCTTTAATATGTTAAAATTTTCTTTAAGCTGTGTTTCGGTAAGTGTACCGTGCTTACTTTACCGGTATTTGACGTTGATCATTGTAAATCATGACATAATGCAGTAGAACTGCGTCAAACAAAATGTCACGGTGTCACCCGAGTTTAATACTTATTACTGTGGACGTATTACTTTATTACATAAATTGATAGCGTTATATTATAAATTCAGAATAAAATGTTTTCGACTACATAATCGTCATCATGATTACAAGTGCTTTCCTCAACGAATGCCGCAAAGTACGGTCCTGAGCCACCTGCATACATTAAGTCTCTGTATTCCTTATCTGGTATTCACTCGATCTAGTGAGAGTCACCCTAAACTTTGTGTAACGGTACGAGGCTGCCAATCGAAAACCTTTTATCCCCATCGGTTGTCTGTTATTGGAGTTATA
The DNA here is from genome assembly GCA_907164705.1 of Parnassius apollo. Lineage (NCBI taxonomy): Eukaryota > Metazoa > Arthropoda > Insecta > Lepidoptera > Papilionidae > Parnassius > Parnassius apollo. The sequence goes on along the minus strand of CAJQZP010001593.1, from coordinate 2,507,068 downwards.
TGGTCGGCCCATTGCTACATCAGCTTACTGATCCGTTCTATGTTGGTTGCGCTGGTTCTACTACGGATATTCCCATTACGAAGTCTGTCGCACAGAAAAACTCTGACCACAGCTCTCTACAGCACGCTGAGCTTGCTTAAGATTCCACATACGGCCAGTAAACCACCACTTCTCAGATCCATATGTCATCACTGATAACGCACACTGGTTGTGCACTCTTGTTTTCAAGTTTGTGTCGTGACTAGATGTGTCGTAATCTCCCCAACGCTGCCCAGCCGCGTTGAATCTGTCAATTGACCTTTCGTTGAAGTTGGACTTAGTCGGACAATTTGACCTCGATAAATATACTCTTCAAGCGTAGTGCTCCCAACAACTACCGGGATAGGTGTGACGTGAAGGTTATTTATGACCTTGCTTTTCTTTTTCATTTTAAAACCCTTTCGTTGTGAGACACAATTGAGTTCTCCAGCGATTCGACCATAATTACTATATCGACGGCAAATCAAAAGTTACTGCTGTACTCGCCATTGATGTTGATATCTTATCACTTTCAGCCCAATATCTTGAAAACGTCTTTTAATGCAGCGGTGAATAGTTTCGGGGATATAACATCACCCTGTCTTTCATCTCTCTGCAGTTAGATAGGTTTTGTATTTGGAGGGCCATTGTAGGACCACAGTAGGACTACTGTACAATAAACACTTCAGCACTTTGATATATCGGCTTATGTTGTGTACTTCAGCGGCAATTCGAACTACAGGTAATGTTAAATCGAACCAAGAATAATTGCTTTCTAAATAATCTCAACATATGTCCTGGAAGAGATTTTTTTTAAATAAATACTAAAACCGTCTTCAAAGAACTAACAACAATGAAATATTTCTATATATTGGTTTTTAAGTTAAAAAAATTAAAGACTCGACATCAAAATTAATGTTTAAGTAAAAAAGTGGTAGTCTCCTTTTATGTTGCCAACATTTATAGTGCAGTAGCCTGGCATTGCCTTCAAGAGTAGTATTTCACCAATGTTGTTAAAGTGGCATCTTGACCACCATTTGCAGTTTTTGACAATATCGGTTAGCAGTAGGTAACTGGGCAAGAAGCTACAGTCAATAACATGAACACCATTAACTTCTACTGGTAAATATTTGGCTTGTGCACCTGGATCTAACAATTGTGATGAACATCTGCGATTATCGTATATGATCCATTTCTCATCGCTGGTAAAACTCAACTTAAACTTCTGGCCTTTTCTTGTCGATTTAGCAATATGCTGCAAACAAGGATTTTTTGGAAAGGACATTTTCGTTGTGCGTCCTTCATTTCATGAGATACTAATTTCCTAAACTTCTTTATTGGACTGAATTGGCGCAAATTATTTATTACTAGTGATGTACCCCGGCTTCGTACGGGTGATTACTGGATTTCGACAACAGCCCCATCTACCGGGTCCAATTAAGAATTTATACCATCCAGGAATCCACTCAAAAGTACACAAAAAATTCATCAAAATCGTTCGATCCGTTTTACGAGTTATAGCGAGATAAATGGACTGCCATAGATTTTTGGTATAGAGATTGTTTTGATACATAAAAAGCCGACACTAGCTCAGCGTTAGTTGGAGATGGATCTGCTTCACCATCAGCTTCAGATCGTTGCTATCAACCTTCTTCTCTGTGCGGCCATGAGGTTCATTTGTGATGTCAAAATTTCTCGAATGAAAGCGATGAAACCAATAATGCAAAGTTTATTTGTTAGAAATAGTGAGTTTTCAAAAATAATACGAACTTTCTTAGTCAATAGCTATAAAAATAGTGATATTGCAGAATAAACAAAACCCAAAGAAACAAGAGAATAGCTTATCTATTTAGCTAAGAATATCATGCCATTAATAAAATATTATTTGGATATAGAATTCCAAGTTAAACCATAACTATTATAGTTAAAAGTAACCAGTTTAAAATTGAAATTTTCATTTAAATTTTAATAGAAACGATTGAATTTAAAACAACTGGAAAATAAACCTCCTAACTGTAAAAGCAGAGTATTTTTGTGGAGTGAATTTATACATGCTGTCTTAGAACGTATTCTTTATATGCCAACACAAATATTAACAATTAAAATGGCTTAAAAACTTGCTGAATACTAATAAAATAAAACTCATGGCCCGACCCGGAATTCGAAACTGGGACCACATGATCAGCAGTCGCGCTTACGACAGCTAGACCACGAATTAGTCTAGTTTAACTGAACGTGTGTGTCGAGCATTAGAAGGCATCTTTTACTTTTACTGAAAGTTATATTTTACCCTTATGAGGAACATCACCATCTTAATGTCCTCTAAATTTAAACATTAAAAATTTCATTAGAGATCATCTCTGAAGCTCGATTTCCAATTGACGAAGATATCGCATAACTACGTAATAATAACAAAAAAACGTAGTCGACTTGTAAACCTACTCTTTTTTCGAAGATGGCTAAGAGATGAATAAAACGTTATGAATATTAATAATGATAATTATTTATTGAATTTTTATAGCTTACATACTTTATACCAATATAATACATCATGAGGACCAATTAAAAATGGATAGAATCCTGAGTCCCCTAGCAGGGTTACTTAGTAACCTGTATTTAGGAGAATTATGAAGAAGTAGTTGTAGTAATACAATATAAAAAAAATTTAACAATTTTTTTACCGTTGTACTACAAGATTGATTTCTTTAACATTATTGTATTTTTTCATTTAAATTCAAGAAGTATTTTATGGCATATTTCTTCGAAATATTGCTATTACTGTATGGCTTGCTACATTCAGAATAAAAAATATGGTGTTCATTTTAAAATGACTGATTGGCGAGTATTATGATGTGTCTACACGTTTCATTTTGCAAAGGATCGGGAAAGCGAATGCCCCAAATACGATTTTATTCATTTTTCATGATGGCAGCGACTTGTACGAACTGGCACTGAATTGGCCTTTCTTTCAGGTTTCATGACAGTCATGAATTCTTTCGACATATAACTTTATGATTGGAAAACTGATAGAATTTATACAAGTTATTATAAATTATTATGTTATAATATATTAAAACGCACCCATGAACAGATAGTGTGACGACCTACAGATTTAGGCAACTCGGCAACGTGTTTTTGAGGAGGCCTATGTTCAGTAGTGATAGTATAGTGATGATATACTTATTAAAGCTAATGTTATGATTTTTTTGAAATTATTAGTGTCACCTTATCAATGTCACCATATCACTTGTATATTCTTTTTTATTCCAAACCAAACTTACACAAAAACAATGGTAGCCTAAAACGTTTGAGTCAGTTTCATAAAATGAAATTATCCTCAATTCTTACTACTACAATAATAAAAACAAATCACTAATACAACTTAAACAACAAATACCTTAGCAAACGAACATTCATCAGTTTTACGACGAAGATAATTTACTCAAGAGCTAAAAAAATATCCACTATAGTAATATGACTAACTCTATTTTTATTATTAATAGTATGAGACATTTTTGAACTTAGAGTGTATATGTGATATTAAATTGTTCCGACATTATTAAGTTTAATTTTCTCTTCTATTGTAATCAAATCAAATATCCAATATCTCTGGAATTGTACTTATCGAATACGTTACTACACTATTCGAACAATGAGATTTATTCGAATGTGTATGTATTTGCAATATATTCAATTTATTTCCGTCATGTATGAAGTAAGACATGGGCGATGTGCGAGGGCGACTGTTAATGAACGAGTAAGTTAAGAGTAGGTAGGTTGCTCGTCTAACAGGTTCCAATGTAGACAATTAATTAAATCGCTCGTGACTTCAATAAACAGTTTTGTAGTGATACGAAATCAACAACTTTGACTTTGGCAAACAATAACAATTATGATACGTATATTCCAACAGGTCTAGCAAAAATGGTTTCGCTTAAATTGAACGATCAATTAAAAAGATATTGACGAGAAAAAAAAAAAACGTTTGTTAGTCTTCGAATTAATATATTATTACGTCATGTTTAATTTTATATTATAGCATGATTAAAAGTCATGATTTACGCAACTTTCCGTAGAGTTGCACAAGTACAAAAAAATTAAATGACGAATATAATGCTTGGCATTTTTCTATTAATAAAAAGCATTAGTATATCGTTTGGTGTAGGAGACACATACAGGAAGAAAGAAAGAAACATTATTTTTTGTTCATACAAGCGACTACAATATGTACCAATGATAAAGAGGAGGATTTACATGTCATAGATAATAGATAACCCGTTATATTTTCAGTTTTTAATTATCAATTTTGGTTCGATCTACGCAGAACAACCGTACTGTATCTTGAAATCTTGCAGTAGAATGTTTGGGTTAGGTTCTAATTTTATTTATTATAAGATCCCAAGCAGGTGGTTGTACCCAGCCGCCTTCTCTATTGAAATTAGGATGTTGTTTTATTTTAATAGCCACACGAATCATCCTAGGTAGAAAACGATGTAGAAAATTATAACAATACAATTTTTGAGCAAAGTAACATTAATAGCATAGCGGCCTTGAACTATGACCCTGTAAAAGGGTTACTTAGCGTAAGCTACAAGGACCGCAATATAGCGTAGATTACAGATCCTATGTGTATATTGTATAAAGAGAGCGTTGTATCAAATGACACAAGGAAATTACTGTTCATTAATTAGATAAGTCTGAGTTAACGACAAATTTTAATATCAATAATTTCTCAATGGTTATCAATAATACACTTTGAGTAGTAATATGGTTAACACAATGGGAAGATGAAAGCCTAGAATATTAAACATTTACATAATTTTGTATTATGTGTAATACCCAAAATTAACTCTGTTTTGGATGTTTAAAAGCAACGATTTAAATTGAATTCTAAAATCGTTAATTGTTCTAAGGTTTCGAAAAGGACTTGGCAGATATATCCATCAATTTAATCGCGTTATATTTGAAGCTACCTCGAAAAGGATAAGGATAAATGCGGAAATGTGAATGATGTGTTTATTGTAAGTGTTTCTTGTAAGACCATATCGTATCACCTTGAATAATATTACTACTTCCAGTAAAATATATAAAAATAAGTAAGTTAGATATATAAACAGGACACGTCTCAATAACTAAAGTCTCCTACGCAAATTTATTCAATTTAAAGTAAAAGTTATTATATCTTTACGTGGGTTTTACGTGGTAGAGCCATGCTGCAGTTATATTACTGATATAGTTGTAGCACGAATGGGTGAGCCCGATTGGGAAAGACCATTTCCCTCAGAATACCAGCGTAAAATAGCAGCTTAACACTGCTGTGTTTCGTATGGTGAGTGTAGAGAACCGGAGACACTTTTTACTGGAAACGACGCATTCCATCACAATCCTCACGGTTGACAACGTATCCACATTTTGATTCGTAATCTATAATGTATTTTGTGTCGTAAATCGTAATTGAAGATTTTAGTGTAGATGTCTACGGGCCACAGCAACCACTTACCGTCAGGTCGACATTGTGCTAGTTTGTCACCCTTATGCTATATTAAAAAAAATTGTACCTTTAACATAAAAAGCAATTAATTACTTTTAGCTTCAGGCAAATAAGAATTTACTTATTATTTTAAAAACGTTTTAAAGACTGTATTTTAAAAACTATGTATGTAACGCAATACATTTAATGTGAGAGTATTGTTGTTGTTTTTGGTTTATTCTAAAGATTTATCTTTCTCAGTCGTCCCGTTTTACACCAACCAGATCAGAAGATAATTTGAATTTGGTCTATATTTTATATTGGGTCCTTACATATGAAATTAGCGTTTTGTCGTACTGACCACTTTGAACTGAAATATCTCTTCTTTGGTTAAAAATTCCAAATTCAAATTTATAAATTCATTTAGCTGGTAAATTTAAGCTTTGAAAACATCCTTTGATCATTCATTTGTTTTTCTTCGTTATTTTTTTCTTTGGCGTCGCTTATTACCGCACAAGGAAAAACATGAAATATCGGTATATTTACGAGTACGAGTTTTACCGTGGCACCAGTGCTGCAGAAACAGCTCGAAGGATTAATTATGTATACGGCGCTGGTATCGCAAAAGAAAGCACGGTACTTTTTGGTTTCAACATTTTCGTTCTGGAAATTTCGACCTTCAGAAATAACCCCATGGACGGCCGGAGACCAAAGTGGAAAATGAAGAATTAAAGGCTACTGAGGAAGCGGATCCATCACAAAGCACCAGAGATAGCTGCAGGCTTCGGGGTAAGTGATAAAACTGTATTAATCCACTTGAAGCAAATCGGAAAAGTAAAAAAAAAAACTTAAACGATGGGTACCTCATGAATTGAGTGAATCGAACTTGCAGACACGCGTCGACTGCTGTGTTACTTTGCTCAACCGACACAAAAATTAAGAGATTTTAAATCGAATCATTACTTATGACGAAAATTGGATACTGTACGATAATCGGAAGCATTCGTTGCAATGGCTGAACCCAGGAGACACAACCAAATCGTGTCCTAAACGAAAATTGACTCAAAAAAGTTACTTGTGAGTGTTTGGTGGACCAGCGCTGGTGTCGTTCACTACAGCTTTCTAAAACCTGAGCAAACGATTAAGGCAGATATCTTTTGTCAGCAACTGCAAACCATGAAGGAAGAACTAGCTGCTAAACAACCGAGATGGGTCAATCGCTCTAGGTCACTGCTGCTTCACGACAACGCAAGAACACACACTGCACAACAAACAACCAAGTTAGATGAGCTACAATTGGAATGTCTGCGACATCCACCGTACTCCACGGACCTTGCTCCAACAGATTACCTTTTTTTCCGGAATCTGGACATCTTCTTCCAAAGAAAAAAAATTCAACTCCTATGCGGCAGTCCTAACCGCCTTCAAAGAGTTTATTGATTCTCGCCCCCATGATTTTTTTTAGTAAACGGATCCGAGAACTACCTATGAGATGGCGAAAAGTGCATAGATAACAACGGTGCATACTTTAATTAATTAAATACATTTTACAAAAAAAAATGACTTTATATTCCTCCCGCACAAAACGCCAATTTCATATGTAAGGACCTATTATATTTTGATATCTTGAGTAATACAACTTCAATATCGTGTTCATTTAGCGAAAAGTAACGGTGAAACACAACGACGAAAATAGTAAGATGACGCCATCTCTGCGAAGGATATATCTTATTTAACCTATAATACGTCCAAATAAGAAATTCATAGTGCTCTAAAAGATTTATGTGTTGCGGTTGTTCGCATCATCACCGTGGCTGGATTGCTTTCAGTTTACCATTTATGAACAGGCAATTTACGATGAGTGGAAAAAACTTTGTGTAAGGTCATCGATATTCATAGGCATTGGCATTCAACGAGAGGATGTAAGTATTCATAGTAATTATGAAATATAGTTTTTTTTAAACCGGAACATATTTAAAGTATAATTTTTGACACAATGTCGACTATATACTTATAGAGGCACATTTGTAAAGATCGATGTTATCGTATTCTCCTATTTTGAAAGGACGACGGTTGTACGAATAGAAAAAGAATTGAAAAAGAAGGATATTTTCTAAAATTTACCATCGCTTTTTGATTTATTCGTCTGGCAATACAAAAATTTATAAAGTACCTACTATCTTTTTGACCGCGGCTTCGCTCGCGTGGGCTTCAATTTAGGAACATCACCATTGTTTCGTGCCAAAATTAACAAATTAGATCACTTATGGAGTCATCTCGGTAAAAAATAAATAATTTGAGAAATAAAGGCTTAAATTTAACACAATGTTATTCTAATTAAATTATAACTATATGGCTAGCAAAAATGTCCTAGAAATAAGTTGATCTTCTGACTTTCATGATAGGGTAACCAGATGTTTGTGTCTTTATATCTGTTTCTCACAGGAATTTTCTGAGACTATTTGACGTAGATTACTGAAATTCGGCATAGTTATATTAATAGTAATAATGTAGATTTACTTTATTTGCTCTCAGAAGTTTACATTGCCGCCTGCCAAGCGTGGCAACTATGGCAAAATAGTTGAGTCCCCCCTATAAGACAATGTGCGGGGGAAGCCTGTGCTACTATACCAGATATCTTTCACATTTTGACGTTATTGTCCGTCTACTGGTCGCTATGCGCATATAATCATATAATATGCTACAGGAATGTTGAAGTGTGTTTTTCAGAATTACATTAAATATTCAGAAAGGCGTTATGTATCCTTATAAAGTGCCAACTTTTATTTAGATTAAAAATTACTTTCGTTTTGATAATAATGTTGAAAACAATGTTGAATTTCATGGACTTCTTTTTACTTACGGCATTATGTTTTATTGGCGACAAACAATTCATGTCATTCGTCCTATTGAATGTTGATTGGATCTAGGAAATAGATACTTCCTGATACTTTTTTAATGTTTGGATAGACTTCAAAGCCTTTGCCTGCCTCGTTGGTCTAATAGTTGTAGTAGTGCGACTGCTGATCATGGGTTCGAATCCCAGGTCGGGCCAAAAATCATACATTGAGTTTTTCTGTCAAGAAATTCCCAGTAGCTGCCTGGAGTCAGGAAGATGGCGGTGTGTCACCCCCGTGCCTCGGAAAGCACGTAAAGCCGTTGGTCCTGCGCCTGATCTCTCTCCGGTCGTGTCGGTTTACCGTCCCATCGGATTATGAGAGTGAGGGAATAGAGAGTGCACCTGTGCTGGCGCATATACTTGGGCACTATAATCCTGTCCTGCGCCGATGGCTAGCCTCCGTTGAGGCAGGATGCCGTGGCCAAAATTCGGTCTGGAGCTGGAGGACATTATTATTATTATTATTATACTTCAAAATTTCATAAATATATCTGTTTTTACGGTAAATATAAGAACAACTACGTTAAAACTTATTCGCCGTATAGGTGCGTCGAAAGAGTATCCACTTCCTCATATTGTCATGGGGTGTCGTAAGAGGCTAGAGAAGAAAACTGAAATAGGATATGGTAAGCAGCACTTTCCTGACAGCTCAAAATAATAAAATGTTCAGGCTAGCAAGCGCTTGCCGGCCAAGAGTGGAAATCAAAGCAAACCTAGCCCACGAGCCGGTCTATACAACACGTAACATAATTAACGCATTTTGAGAAAGTAGTTTGTTCAGAATCGTTTACTGAATCGATTCCTATCATTTTTAATATAGGTAATTTTATATCCCAAAAATAATTAAAACTACGTAAATTACAGTCACACTAAATCTGTACAGTCAAAACAAACTGAAATGGACCGTAACTTAAGGCAATAAGACTTTTAAGAGTGCCTTTTTATTTGTATTATTACTAATTCTGTCATTCAATAATAATAAAGAAAAATTAACTTTATTTCAAGCACGTTAAAGTCTAGCCTACGAGTCAGATATATGAGGCCTATCATCAGCAGTGGACTTATGGGAAGCTGTTAAGATAACAGACGTGATTTCTGCACAACACAAATGCAATATCTCCAAACATTATATGAAAAGGTAGAATGCTAGCATAAATCCTACTACTAGGTACAGGCCGCAGAGAGTTTGTGACATGAAAGAGTTCGCCGCGCCACATTGACCCAACGCGGGATTACCGGCTTCACATTTAAAAACATTCTTTTTTTTAAACTCCTTAGACATGCAATTATCCTCGCCATGTTTCCCTTCCCCGTCGAGAACGTGATAAACCGACAATTCAAATTACAATTAAAATTTGAGTGGCGTCGGCGAGCACCGAATTAGGGTTGCTATGTACTATGAATTTACAATTGGATCGGTTCGATTAACGAATTAATTAATACAAACGACTTTCAAATTGCTATCAGTGCAGTTCTACTCATATTAAAGTAAGTAAGTCTGTCTTTAAGTAAAATTTGCTTCTAAAAAATAAATGTTTAATATCTTCACCTCCAAATATCAGCACATATGTACATTCCCTCTAACAATTTCATTAGTTCTCCCGAGAATTGTGCATGTTTTGCTCAATTGATGCGAAATCTTTAGGCGAGCTACACGGCTCTCGTATTTGTTTAAACAGAATTAATATAAAATGAAAAGAATCTTTTGCACGATTGCATATTATTATTCCTAGTAATTAATCATCCAACGATGCCACAAACGTGATGCAAAAAGAAGTTGGTGAAATTATTGCTATGTCGATAGACATCGAATACTTTACACTAATGAGCTTCCCGCTTAATCACAATTTTGGGTAAATAGTATTAAGTACAACAGTTAGTTAGCAATTTTACAAACGTCGTAATTGCGGTAAATCATCCTGGGATGATTTTAATATAATATATCATATTTTAAGTCTAACAATTATTGATGCTGCACTTATATTTTTTTATAGGATAGGGTGACAAACGAGCACACAGTTCACCTGATGGTAAGTGGTTGCTGTGGTTCATAGACACCTACATGTATCCTCTATTACGAATCAAAATGCAGATGCGTTTTCACCCGTGACGACTAAGACAGAATACTTCGTTTCCAGTAAAAAGGGTCTCCGGTTCTCTACACTCATCGCACGAAACACAGCAACATTAAGCTACTATTTTACGCTGGCATTCTGTGAGATCGTGGTCCAACCCCGGTCGAGCCGACCCATTCGTGCTACAACTATATTATAACTGCAGCATGGCTCTACCACGTATAAAATATAAAAATATTTAGTATAAGTCTTTAATTTTATTAAATCTGTTATCTAATTACTTATTATTAGTTTATTTAGTTGTAAGTAGATGTCGCTATTGTCAGATTAACCTATGAAAGGTGGTGGTGACGGTCTTAGTAGGCTCAGTGAACAGCACAAAAAGAAGCACCATTACGCATACATTTCTACAACTTGCTAAAGCCATCGGCCCGTGAATCCGTTCATACCGAACACACGCGGAAATCATATAATTTTGATACAGTGACTACATGTAACTGCACCACACTAACGTTCAATCCCTTTCACCTATTTTTGTACGGACCGCAAAAATAATTGTCGATGAAATAAAGGAGAAAGAACTTTCTATCATTTGCCATCGCCTATTAATATTATTTTGACTATCCAACAAGAACACGGATAGATTCATAAAAAAATATTGTTTAGAACTTCCCTGATTGTGGAATATTTTTTTATCCTAAACAATTATTGCGGTTTTATTTAATTTATAACAAAATCAAAAAAGTACGTACGTGTCCGTTATCATCGTCATCATCATTACAGCCCTTCATGAGTCCACTGCTGAACATAGGCCTACCCCAAGGAATGTCACAAACCACGGTCCTGAGTCACCTGCATCCATCGACATCCTGTATGTCTTATCAGGTCGTCACTACATCTATCGGGAAAATGCCAAAAACGTCACCTGCCGGTGCGAGGCAGGTGACGTTTTGACTCGAGAACCTTTCTACACCATCGGTTGTAGGTTCTTCAAACCGTATATGGCTGGCCCGTAGTCATTTTACCTTACTAATACGTTGGGCTATCTCGGTTACTTCTACTGCGGATATCCTCGCTTTTATGTCTATCACGCAGAGAAACCCCGAGCATAGTCCTCTCGAGCTGCCCGCTACTCGCGATAAAACTCTAAAATGGCTTGTAATAAAAATTGTGTGTATTTAAGTGAGTCTGTGGATTGTTTACATTCACAATTGGACCCGGTAGGTGGCGCTGGTATCGTGATCAAGAATTCGCCCGTGCGAAGCAAGGCGGATCGATTGTAACCCATAAATGTTTCATTAAAATTTAACAAAAAATTAGAGGGGCAACGGTGGGTATACAATACCCAAGGGTATTTCGAGAATATAGTAATAACATAAATATAGTCCTCCAGACCGAATTTCGGCCACGGCAGCCTGCCTCAACGGAGGCCATCGCCGCAGGACAGGATTATAGTGCCCAAGTGTATGCGAAAGCACTCTCTATTCCCTCACTCTCATAATCCGATGAGACGGTAAACCGACACGCCCGGAGAGAGATCAGGCGCAGGACCAACGGCTTTACGTGCTTTCCGAGGCACGGGGGTGAGACACCGCCAACTTTGTGACTCCGAAAAACTCAATAATTAATTTTATGGCCCGACCCGGGATTCGAACCCAGGACCTCATGATCAGCAGTCGCACTACTACAACCACTAGACTAACGAGGCAGTCAAAAAAACAGTGTACTAGTATTATAACGAGTATGTAACATTCCATCTCAGTCAGCAGAGGTTGCAAACGTCTTATGGTCACTTGTGGAGTAGCCTGTATATGTCTATGGTGATAATCACTTACCGTCAGCTGGATTTTAACTTTTATTAAAATCTAACTTTAGATTATACTAAAAGTTCATTTTAATAAATAAGAACCCAGGACCTCATGATCAGCAGTCGCACTACTACAACCACTAGACCAACGAGGCAGTCAGTTAGAGAAAACGAGGCAGGCAGTAAGTAATAACATACACATGTATGAGTCCTAGTCTCTCGGTAGAGGATAATAGTAATTTTTTTTAAATTTTGTTTTTATAGCTTGTGGGTGACAAACGAACTTTATCAACACTCACCATATGAAAATACAGCAGAATTAAGCTCCTATTTGACGCTGGTATTCTGTGAGAGCGTGGTTCTTCCCCGGTCAAAGCCACGATACTACCACAAAAAAAAAAGTACTACGTTACTACCACCTATAAAAAGGTTATGCGGTTGTGTGGTATTCGTGTCTGATGCCTTGCGTACCAACAACTATAAAATCACTACGTTTTAGGACGGACGTTGAAGTATAGTGGAAGAAGTTTTTATTACTGCTCTTAATTAGGCACTAAAGGCCTTTTGCGTAATATATTATAAACATACCAATAAATTTAAACTATTGCTTGGTAGTCATACACATAATATACCATACTATATTTTGAGTTTTATCGAATGAGTTTAATTCAATGTAGGTGAAAAACTAAAACTTATTTGGCATCATACGTGTAAGGAGTATGTACATGAGTAATCCTATTCTACTCTATAAACACTGACCTCTATATATACAAGTACGCTGGACTGGGTATAAACCGTGACATGATGAAGCAATTTGTTTTCCGCCATTTTGGCGCTGACAGCAGAAGTGCACGTCCACGGAACTAATAATAGGGATAAGACAGTGTACCAAATTATATCGATCAAAATTCTATACCGTACCTATACTTAAATAAATAGAATGGACTCTCATCGGTATTCGGTTCTTCGAGCTATATGGCCGGTCAATTGCCACTTTAGCTTACTAATCCATTAGGCGATGTCGGTCACTCTGGTTCTACTGCAGATATCCTCATTCCTAAGTTTGAGCTCCTGAACATAGCCCTCTTCATAGGTCGGTGAGCGACTTCGAGCTTCCTCATACGGCCAGCAGTGAAAGACCTCGTCTCAGATCCATAGGTCATCACTGGCAACACGCACTGGTTTTACAATCTAGTTTTGAGGTATTCCTGACGAGATGATGTGTTGTAATCTCCCGAACGCTGCCCAGCCGAGTTGAATCCGTCGATTGACCAGTCGGTCGAAGTTGAACTTACTTAGTCGGACTATTTGTCCCAAGTAAAAAAACTCGTCAACAACTCAGCTAAGTGCTCCCAAAAACCACCGGCATAGGTGTGACATGGACATTACGCATGACTTTTGTTTTGTCCATGTTCATCTTAAGACCTATCCGTTGGGAGACACTATTGAGGTCATTGAACATAGTGCGTAGGTCCTCCAGCGATTCTGCCATAAGGACTATATTGTTGGCAAATCGAAGGTGAGTGACGTACACGCCATTGACGTTAATACTGTATCCTTTCCAGTCCAGTAGCTTGAAAACGTCTTCCAATGCAGCGGTAAAGTATTTCGGGGATATTACGTCACCCTGTCTTACACATCTCTACAGTTGGATTAGTTTTGTACTCTGGTTCTTTACTCGGTTACCCATCGTAACCCTTAGACCATTCAACTAAAAAATTATTAAGATTAAACTAACTACACAAAATAAAAATAAAAACATAATTTCCAAAATAATTTATTGTCAACCGTTTATTTAGTTCTAGTATTATAAAAAACAAATCAGCTGCTATAATAACGTCTATTCTAATCAACTACAGGTCTGTCTATAGACAGTAAAATATTTTCTACTATATAAAAATTTATGTTTCTTTGTACTTTCTACGATGCCATACCGTTCATCAGATTGCGGCAAAACTTAGTCAACTTATTGGTTCCACTTGAGCGAAGGTTATACGCATGGTTTAATTAACTGACACTAGGTGGCGTGCGTATGATACTATTTATTTGTACGTTATAGAAAGTTATATATCATTCTATTTCAATGATTGTAGTATCATTCCTAATTATACAATATAACTGTTCCACATTTTCAACGATATTTCCACAATTATTTCTTTTGCGGCAGCAATGCGCCGGGTACGAGCTAGCAAGATAATATAAAAAAATATAAAGTTTGAATTACAGTTACATTACAATTTACAATTAAAATTACAATATTAAAAAAACTGAAATTATCATACAGTCCTACTTTCCGTGGTATCGTCCCAAGAATGCTGGCTACGTGTCCTCTCTGAATGGCTATACTTAGCCTTCAAGCGGGAAACAACAAACTAACAACTTCTTATTACCAGCAGCGATGATCAGTCGCAGATACAGTTTTTTAAGAACTACACCGCACGTGCACCCTACGGACCGATAGACTTTACAGCAAATTGCACAAATATGTACTCATCTTCTAGATACTCTGGACTATTTATTTAGTTCAGTTGCTTCTAATGCCACCCCTGCTTTATTTACAAGGTACCCCTGAGATGGGAATTTGTCAAAGTGTTCGCAAGTAGTATCCCACACTAAAGCTTTATCCCTCTCTCCTTCTCTCAAGAAACCAAACCCATACCGTCGGATCTCCTGGTATCGTCTCTAAATATTCTACAAAGATCTTAAACTGAGAAAAATTTATAGAGATACGAAATCTTCGGGTGACATTGTCCAAGAACTGTGACGGGACAATATTATATTAAAGAATACCATAATATTATTACACGGTTTTTTAACCGTATATTAAGGATGGATTAGAAATACTATGTTAAACCAGAGTAACTAACCCTCGAATAATTTTACTCTTTGGTCCTACACCAAGATAACTTCGTTTTGCGTTTTGTAACACAAACATACAGAAGCCAATACTGGCTACTGTTACTCCAAAATTAACACACATTCAACGTGGTTTGACATCATCAGGCGACCTTTCGACACTTGGCTATGGCCCTTGAGTTTGGTGGAAAATGAGGAAAGAAGAAATAAAAAAAAACATTCGAAATAATAATCTAATACTTTTATACTTACTCGTACTGGTACTACCAGAAAATATTGTCGGTATATTGCACTTTTTTAAAGTGGTGCAGTTCTCATGTCTAATAAAACAGTCGTCTGTGAAATGTTTGGAACAAATATTATCATTTTGTTTCGGACGCTAATTCACAATATTTATGCTTTTAAGCCATAATTTTAGTCTAGGTTCATTTCGAAACCTGTTAATTAATAAACATTTGATAATCATCTGCTGTTGGTGACTTTGATTGTTACCCGATATGAGTAGGAAAGAACATCGATAAGTATTATAGACAAGGAATTCGACAACCCTATTGAATTTTATTGTTTATCAAAACTCAGTAATATACAGCCAAACACGTTGGTATTTATGATATTAAGATTAGAAACAAATTTTTAAGTACTTATATTATCAAATAGTTTTTAATTTGTTTAATATTTGCTGCAAATTCACTTACTTGTGAAATGATATACCACTTCCCTTTTGGTAACGAGTTGTACAGATTACGCACACTCTCATTATTAATAAAAATAATTCTTATTATGTAACTAATATTATACACAATCAAACATAGAATACTTTCGTTTTTTAGTTTAAAAGTTCAAAATACAGACTTATTAAAAATTACAATATAAATAAGACAACAGACTTTGGCATATTATGTCAATTTTATTTTTCAAGACATCCTTTAGCGGCGCTTCAAATTGGCACAGACATTTTGTATGGTATAGCCAGTTCAGCGTACTTGTATATATACAGGACAGTGTCTATAAATAATATTATAAATGGCAGTAAATAAATAATAATAAAATCCAATAAATTCATAAACGTATTATACTCGTATGTTAGTAATCTGTGTAGTAACTTGACGTCACGACATAATATAATCAATGACATATTTCATAATTGAAACTTTGTTGATAAACATTATTTTGGTTATTTATTAAAATGTCTGTGCAGCAAATTTCTTCTATAAGATCAGCAAAAGCAATGAAATCGACACTGAGTTATACCAGATCAGTAAATATTTTTTATGAAATTACTATAATTTAAACACAAAATCATAATAATGGGTCTTGGGAGTATTGTGGTAGTAATTTTGGGAAGACTATTTTTCCAAGGATTTAGTTTTGAACTAAGGGTGACAAACGAGCGCACAGTCCATTTTATGGTAATTAGATACTGTGACTCCTAGACACATCTATGGTAAAGTAATAAGCGAGCTTAAATACTGCAGAAGCCCTAGGAACGAGTAAAAGCATAAACTACACATTTTGGTAAGAGCTTTGACTGCTGTAATTTTGGGACTTTGCAATGAAAGGATGTGCAGATTATCCTGATGGAAAACCTATGCACGTTCTTATTGAATGCGGACCTCTAAAGCGCAAACGAAAAACCGATCTGAGGATTTTTTTTTGAAAATAAAATTTCTTTAAACTTATTAACTAAGCCCAAAGAAACTGAAAGAACTCACAGCTAATCAAATCCCACAATTCATTGAAAGTATCTTTTGACAATTTTTTTTATTTCAAAACATTGGTGACGAATTTAGTTCAAAGATGGATAATTTTTAGTACTAATAACAACATTACGAACGGTGTGCACACCGTCAAGCTGTCCTAATAGGTTAGAAATGTAAGGCAATACTATGTGACTGTTCGCATTTTTGTGCAAGTTAAAAGCAACTATTTAAATTCAGCCTTTTACCGTCTTACTAAAAGTACCATATAACGTTGATTACGGATGTTTTAATTTACAAGATTTTTTTTATAAAATTGAAGTAACAGATGAACTTTCGGTCTATCTGACGATATGTGGCCCTTGCAGTCTAACAGCTGCCGCCAATTTCAAATAAAGAAAGCTATGAAATGCGCAGATGCTGTCACATCTTAGGACTAGGATGGAATGTCTTACAGCCTTTAATTATACCGACTCTCTATACATTTTAGATTGGAACACAAAAGTGCAAGCAATAGTATTGCTATATTGCAAGTGCTATTTGTCGGCAAATATGTATGAAACTGGTACAGACCAAACGGATTCCAAAACAGAAAAAGTACCTACCTAGTAAATTAGAGAAAAAAAATGTGAATAGAGTAAATTTTGTACATAATTTCTTTTACACCTCTCATTCAATTTTAAATTAGAATTTAATTTAAATTTAGTTATTTTTAAATTAATTTTACTTAAACAAATAAATTAATTTAATTTAAATTAAAATCTAATTTTTACTATAATTAACTCCTGATAGCCAATATTATAACATTGAACCCAACGGGTTTTGGGTTAATTACTAATTAATTACCTTATCTTATCTACTATATATTATCTTATTATAATCAGACTCGAATTGTACATATTACGCCCTTAAGATAGCACGATTTACTTTTTCATCATAAGTTAGAGGTGACAACATTTTTTTTTTGGTATTGTAACTTCATTTATTCATGGTGAAACAAGTACACGTATGGTGAAGCAATTCGCTTACACCGATAAGATACAGTAAAATAACCATACCGGTTTTTAGTTCATTAGTTCTAAAAAGACGTAAATGACGCATAATTACATAGATGATTATAACTATTTATAATCATCTATGTAATTATGCGTATAGATTATAATTTCATGCGTGGTAGAGCCATGCAGTAGTTATATTAGTAGTATAGTTGTAGCACGAATCGAGCTTGAAATCGGCTCGATCGGGAAAGGACCACGCTCTCACAGAATACCAGCGTGAAATATTAGCTTAATGTTGCTGTATTTCGTATGGTGAGTGTAGAGAACCGGAGACCCTTTTTACTGGAAACGAGGCATTCCATCTTAGTCCTCACGGGTGACAACGCATCTGCATTTTGATTTGTAATCGAGGATAGATGTAGATTTCTATGGGCCGCAGCAACCACTTACCATCAGGTGGACTGTGTGCTCGTTTGTCACACTATCCTATAAAAAAAAAACAAAAGAAAAACAGAAAACTGTATAAATATTGTTCGGAAGTAAAGATCCATATAAGTTACATCGGAATATTGCCTTTCAATTAAATCTGTCTTCTATTTTTAATATTATATTATGTCTATTTTTAATATTATTGTGCAGAGAAAATAAAATCTATGAAGAAAAGAGAAACATTAAAAAAAAACTCAATTTTAAGAGGTATTTAAATAATAAACAAAGATCAGTTGACACCATGACCATTTTAGGAGAGTACGTAGCTGAATAAATATAAAACGTAAGATTAAAATAATATAAATAAATGAATTTCATAAAGGTCGAAATAGTAGAATATTAGTTTCTGCCGCGTCTAGTTCTTAAAATATATTATGCTGTTTGATATTTGCAGACGATAGCCCCAAGCCACAAAACATCTAGACCATTACGTGTAGCTTCAACGTTATCGAAAAAATATTTCTCTTGTTCATCCATGGGAGTGCGCCAGAATCCTTGGATTCCAACTAAGCGACGGGGACCTATAGCTGCAGAAGCCGCTAGCCCAGGACCAGCTGTGGTTTCTTTGCCGTCACTTATAGGTAGTATTAGAAATAGTTTATTTCTGAAATCGATGATAAATAATAATGCAAAAGTAGTTAGTTATTAAAAATGTTCGTAATATATTTTGCAATTGAGCACAGGCGTTCCTTTATTTGTGAAATGTAATTTTACTATGATAGCTGAGAAGTAAAATGCCACTAGAGCAGTGTGAATTTTTTTTTGTTGAAAGTTGTGTGTTGCTATGGGGACATTTACCAAATTTAATTTTTGGTTTCCAATTAAATTGTAATAATTTTTGAATACTGTGTAGTGGCGATGTAAGGATATCCAATGCTCCATATCTTCCCGCGAGTGTCGTAAAAGTGTGCCTTAGCATCTTTCTAATAAAAATAAAATCTACAATAAAAAAACTGCTACAGTCAACCCGCTTGCCAAGCGTGGCAACTTTGGCAAATGCCCCCCATGATCAACGACACAAAGCAACGGCTGGCTCAGGTGCTAAGAATCTCCGATGGAGTTTCGGTTGCCATGTTAGACTACTTGATCTGGTAACATTTAACGCGCTCACCTTGAGGACTAACGAGAATATCCTGGAACTAGAACAAGAGATAGACATGCTTGCGATATTACAGAATTACTTGAAGTCCGAACACGGTAATCCTCGAATCTGGCAACTTGTTCTATCACCATGAGGGCAACCATCTATCCCAAGGAGGTGTTCGATTTATCGTCAACATGTCTCTCGTTAATGTAGTAATGTAGAAGAGAATGGAAGTGTTTAGACAAGTATTCGTTGAAGGTTATACACGTTTACGCATATCCCGATGACTCTTCATGGAGGAAATGTGTGAAGATATATCTAAAGCCATCCATTCCTCTATAACGGTCGGAGCAAAGTGCTGCAAGATCCGTCGCAGTAGAACCAAAAAAATTTCCGATCACACTGTTATTTTAATGGCAGACAAAACTACTAATGTGTGCGGCGAGACTTGAAATTGAATGAAAATTCAGTACAGTTCGTATTGAAGAAGCGCAGAATTGAGCAGAATCAAGGCTCCAAAGTCTTCTTCTCTCAAACAGAGCCAAAATATTTCTCAGCCAGAAAGAGTCAACTGTCGAAGTTAGAGACCGAATGTGGTAGCATCCTTTTTAAGACTTTGAGAACGATTGATAACTTCTCTGAAAGGTGTAAACTTCATTGTTGGAGCCAAATGCAAGTGTGAGTAACAATGCAAGAGCAAGTGTTATCCCGGACGTCAGTCTGAGCGAGATCGGAATGGCTCTCCAGCACCTTAAAAGCGACAAGGTCCCAAGCGAAGATAGAATCAAAGTACAGCCTCTGAAACTGGTACTTAAAGTCCTTCAGAAGCTCTTCAATTCCGTCCAGCTTGGTGCTGCTATTCTGGAGTCGTGAAGCAAAAGTGCGATGGTCTTGTTCTTTACGAAAGACAATAACGCTCTATTTATAAGAATTGTAAAACAATTTTCCTGTCTGCGTGCCGTTTATGAGAGCCTTTACGAATCTTCGAAGCAGATTCGACGACTTCTTCTTGAGTCTGCGTGAGAGACAGGGCGACGTTATATACCCAAAACTCTTCACCGCTGCATTGAAATACGTTTTCAAGCTTCTGAAACGGCTCTGGGAAGGCTCACCATTGATGTTAATGCCATATGTATTACATCAATGACGAATACATCACACACACCTTCGATTTGCAGACGATATAATCCTTATTGAAGAATTGCTGGAGGACCTTAGCACTATGTTCAGTGTCCTGAATAGTGTCTCCCTGCGGATAGGTCTGAAAATAGACGATACAAAGTTCATATGTAACACTTATGCCTGTAGTTGTTGGGAGTACAATGCCCGAAGTTGTCAACGTAAGTTTACCTAAGAAAAGTTGTGTGACTAGGTAAGTCCAATTTCGACTGAGAGGTCAATCAACGGAATCCACTCGGTTGGGCAGCGTTCGGGAGATTACGACACCTCTCGTCACGTATTCCTCAAAACTTGAAAATAAAAGTATATTAAGTATTATATAAGTGTATTAAAGTATAAAATTGTAGTAAGTGACTAGTAAGTAAGTGTATGGCGGTCCCCCATTAGACAGAGTGACGACCTGATAAGAGATGCAGGAAGTGGAGGGATAAAGGTAGCTCAGGTCCGTGCTTAGTGTCATTCTTTGGGGGAGGCCTATGTTCAGCAGTGGACTTGTGAACGGCTGTAATTAATGAATGAATATATGATGAATATTTGATTAAGGCACGCTAAAAACACCTAACCATCTGCCAGAGTGGTGAGTTTCCTGAAAATGTCTGTGTCAAGTAAATTTATGCGGTAAAATTTAAAATTATTACATTTGTAATAAATATGAAACATGAATAACAAAATGTCTAAGGTATAATTAAAATATTACATAAAAATATCCGTTTATATTTATATGAAATAATAAGTATATTTCTGTTGCTATTGTCTATTGTAGTCTTTTATAATTACTTGCACCACTACCCAACACAGTCCATCGACGATCATGGATGCTGCTAACCAAAAAAAAAAAAAAGGGAAAAAAGGAAACGTCGGGATTTAAAAATAAATTTAGCGCGATTAAATCCGTAAAATTATTCTTAAATAATTTTTATTATTAATACAATGAGCTAATAATCCAACTAACGCTAAATGGCCAGTTCACCGCATAGAGATCTGCAACCAACTTCAAATAAAAAGTACTGTAAGTGCGGCGTCCTTTCACGACTAAAATGAAATGTCTCTCGCCCTCTAAATAAGTTGTTTGGCTCTTCTACTCTACAACTAGGCCGAAACAGTTACGGAGGTGGTGATTTCAGTCTTCTAGTTTCTGGATGTTAACGCTGTTAGTCTATGAGACTCTTACAGAAGTGAGGATGACGATGAATGGTTTATGATTTGGTATTGTTACCAATCATCATGTCTGGATGGACTAAGCAAGTAAAGAGCTGCAGCCGAATTTGCTTGACCTTGAAAACTAAATTAATTTCTAAAATTTTGAGCTGTCTTCAAAAAAAGGAGGAGGTTCTCAATTCCACTGTATTTTTTATCTGTGTTACCTCAAAACTACTCTCTAGGTGAACCGATTTTGATGATTCCTTTTCTATTGATTAAAACTACTTTTACGGATTTTGTCTCGTTTAATTTTACTTTTAATTATTTTTATTTTTAATTCTCGACGTTTCGGGTGCTTTCCAGCACCCATGGTCACGGGGGACTGAGATGACTGACATCCCGATGTCATTGTTAAACCCGGAAGTTTATTGAATTGACTTCCCGGAACGTCTGCAGTTTGTGATCATATCCTAGACGGCCCCAACCATTACATCAGATTTAATAGATCACAAATCCTCGCGAAAGAACACCGATTCCTACCAAGGATGATACGTGAGGCTATTGAAATTAAAAAACATCCTAATTTCAAGAGAGAAGGAGGCTGGGTAGTACCACCTGCTTGGGACCCTATAATCAATAAAATTAAAACTAAACCCAAGCATACCACTGCAAGATCTCAGGACATAATCAGTTCATTTTGCATAGATCGGACCATAAACAATAATTAAAAAAGCTGAAGGTACTCAGGGTTTAACAATGACATCGGGACGTCAGTCACCTCAGTCCCCAGTGACCATGGGTGCTGGAAAGCACCCGAAACGTCGGGAATTAAAAATAAAAATAATTAAAAGTAAAATTAAACGCGATAAAATCCGTAAAAGTAGTTTTAATCAATGTGTAGTGTTCGCGTAAATATAAGAAATCATTATGATTCCTTTTCTATCTGAAAACCCGTGTGGTCCGTATAAATTTGATCAAGATCTGACCAGAAGTTATTGAGTTATCCTTAATAGTGCGTATTTAATTGACGTCAAATACATTGATGATGTTCTCATTTCATTTACTTATATTGAATTTGTTGTATAAAATTTGTAATTTTACCACTTGTATAGAATTTGCGAGACTGTAAAATTTTAAATTATTTTATACCATTCATAACAGTAGTACGTAATACGTCATAGTACCATTAAAAGATTATAATTTGTAAACCAAATTATTTTTTACCTTAGTCGGTATTGTTTGTGTTTTGTCAGTGTGTGTTTGTGTGTGTGTGTATTTGCAAAGTCGCGCTGACATCATCCGGAGGTTGCGAGATTATCACTTCGTGCACCGCAAACATTGGCCTTGCTCGTGTTCATGCAAAGTGTGACATCACTCCGTTAAAGCTGTTCGTAAACATAGTTAACTATCCCGCCTGTAAATGTTAATTAAATCGAATAGATCAACAAAAAATTGCACTATTCAAATTTTTATAATATTTCATTTTTAGTGACAATATTTTGTTATTAAAATAAAGCTAAAATTAGTACTGATGTTGTGAAGTGCTATTACATTTGTGATTTATTGCCATTTGGAGCGGCCGTAGGCGACATTGATCTTGGTGAGGTAGCTCTGGGTCGAATTTTATCAAAAATACGTGTAGGTAGTTTATTACATGAAACAAACAATACATAATATTATTGAATTATTTTATTTAATAACAATGAATATAGTTTTATCTACATTTTATTTTAGTTTTATTGATTATTGTGGTTACGAATAGGTTTTAATTTGTAACTTTTTGTTTGTTTCTATAATATGTTATGTTTGTTTCTATGGCCCAGCAAAATAATAAAAAGGCAGCTTACATTTGTCCTTAACCACACTATTACTAGCTTTCCATTAATTATGAGAGGAATTTATGACGGATATTCCTCTCATAATTAATGGAAATTTTTGTAATTTATTTAAGGTATAATTTTTATATTTGTTACTTCGATCAATTATATTGATCGAAGATTTGTTACATATAGAGGTTTTCTCGCGATGGTACGCTATTTCAAGGCCTAACGCGTAGGAAATCAGTATAATATAATAAAGTTTGATTGGTGCCGGCAGGGATTGAACTTAGTTTGCGTACGTCGATTATGAAATTAGAGCGAGGGTTTATCCCATGGGGTACTAGGACGTTTTCCACTAATATTTACATATTGATATAACAATTTTTTATCAGCTTATTTCTATTTCGAGCTCATTGAATTGTTACTTCTTATCTTGATTTGCTTCTGCTCCTTTTAGTGTCCATAAACAGTTAACGATCTTCATGCAAGTAGCATCCCGATGACATCTACTGTTATTTACCTCTGGCGCAACCTGAGTAATTTGTAAGTTTATCTTTTGCAGCTTGTCAAACTCCTTCACCATAATGGTTAATCTTTATGGGAATTATCATTGACACACTAAAAGGAGGAAAACATTAGTTACGAGAGCTCATGTTTTAAAATGGAGTTTAGAAATAGAATTAGGGTGTATAATTTATTTATACTTACATGATATTTATTGTAGGTAAACCATCACCAGAGTCCCGTAAGCCAAGAGCTCCCGCTTTTACTTTCGGTCAAAAGTTAGAACCTAGCGGTAAAGCCAACGCTGGTCCCGGGCCCGCTTCATACAATACAGAAGGAATGACTTCAAAAGGTAAGATTATTTACATTTTATAGCCATTTAAAATGATCCCAAGACCGAATTTTGGTCTCAGTGGCCAGTCTCAACGGAGATTAGTCATATGGGCAGCACGAGATTATAGCGCGCGAGCGTGTGCGAGAGCTCAGGTGCATTCGCCATTACCTCACTCTCATAGTCGGATGGGACGGCTATTTGACGCGACCGGACAGAGATCAGGTGCAGAACCAACAGCTTAACTGCTTTGGTTCTGCTTTCTGTGGCATGAAAATACAACTCCGCCTACTTCCTGATTCTGGGAAGCCCCTTCTGAGAAAGTTTTGTGGGAAAGCCTTTACCAATAACCAGGAATTTCATGATGAGCAGTGTTGTTTGTTAACCCTAGACTAACGAGGCAGTC
The DNA here is from genome assembly GCA_907164705.1 of Parnassius apollo. Taxonomy (NCBI): domain Eukaryota; kingdom Metazoa; phylum Arthropoda; class Insecta; order Lepidoptera; family Papilionidae; genus Parnassius; species Parnassius apollo. Next base: position 2,482,295 of record CAJQZP010001593.1, on the reverse strand, counting down.
AACTAACCAGAATAACATTAATATTACTTAACATCATCACTTGCTGAGGGAAAGCCTATGTTCAGCTGTGGGCTAGTGATAGGCTGTACTGATTATAATGATCAAAGACATCAAGTTGTGAAATAAATGTATTTTCTTATTATGTCACCCTCAGAGTTACGAGTAAGCATTGATATGTCATTATATACGTGGTAGAACCGAGCTGCAGCTATATTCCGGTTGTACCACGAATGGATACGGCTTGACCGGGGTAGGACCGTACGACCGGACAGACTACCAGCGTAAAATAGTAGAGTAAAGCTGCTTTTTCGTATGGTGAGTGCAGAGAACCAGAGACCCTTTTTACTGAAAACGAGGCATTACATCTTAGTCCTCAGGGGTGACAACGCATCTGCATTTTGATTCTTAACCGAGGTGAAATGTAGATTTCTATGAGCCACAGCATCCGTTTACCATCAGGTGGACTGTGTCCTCGTTTATCACCCTTATTCTATAAAAATGTCTAACATGGATAAAAAAAAATTAGAAGTGCTAATAGAATAACTATTAACACTTCTAACAAGTACCATGACACAGTGTATATATGTATTAACTGTGAACATGAACTTCATAATTTTTTAGCTTTTAAGCCCAAATTATGTGACAAACATTACTTGTTCGCGCTGAAAATAATGATTTGTTTTTAATATATCATTTAAGATACTTATAGTTCTAATTAAATGTTAAAAATAAGAGATTAAAATATATCTTAAATACCTCTTTCGGTAAGCATATGTATACACCTAGGTAATTTATTAAATTATTTTTTTTACAGAATTTTATTAACTATTACTTCTTGCATGTTAATTTTACTTATTAGTATTAAAATTTTTAGTTTATCAATGAAAAAACTGTCAAAAAGTCTATATTCTGTTAATCAGAGCGTAACTCGACAGCTGCAAACGTTTAGAAATCGTTTGTCTTGACTCCGTCTGGAAATTGTCGTGAACCAGATAATTGTAATTTATAGATCCGACAATAATTTAAAGGCCACCCACGGAACTCTACTGAACCAGAGCTCGCTTTTTTTGCGCGTGTGTTTTCATTACACGAGCGAGAATATGCCAATAGATGCCTTTTTGGGTTTGTGTCAACAGTTGTTCAGCCAAAGAGACCTTCGGTTTTACATACCTGCTTTTTCTAAGTTATTTCTACGCTAGTGAATCTGCGCTGCTATAGTATCTGATTATGAAAATTCTCCTTTTTGCATTTACACGTGTTTATTTTTTTAGTCAATTTCAGACAATACTTCTAGTATCCAAAGAGTACTTAGAAATTTCTTGAACTTGAGATGACTTTTCTGAATGTTTTTTATGAAATTTCTTCCTTGATTAAAAATCAAGCCTTTTGAAAACGAAAAACACAAGATTAAACTCAAAATAACAGAGCTATAATTATTTTCGGGACTAGGGCGAATCGAATAAGTACTTATTGTAATGTAAAAATAGATGTAAGCTCGTAAATTTATATCAACAATTACAAAAATCACAAGAACGGAACATACGATAAAAGAAAAGAAACATTCACCCTGAGTGGCATTCTCAACTTTTTTTACGTTGGTGAACGATCTGACAACAACTTTGTTTTCTATATATAGCGTATTGGTTAATCTTTTCACACACTGGCGAATATTAGTTCGTGAATTTACAGTCGTTACCAAAAGAAAATATATCAATTCTACGATTCAAAATTTTGATAAATTTTTATATTACCTATATTTCATCAACTGCAGGATGTTCTTTTGTGTCTTGCAGGCGTTTTGAGGCAATGATTATTGATTTTGGTAAACTCGTTTAATTAAGTTTTCGTAAAATAAAAGAAATAGCAATGTTTGAATAGAAGGTTTCGTAATTTCATTCAACATATAAATAAAGTCTGGATTAAAATAACGTAATAAGTTGAATGGTACCTTCACTAATGATTCAGCATAATATCACACCCGCATTTGTTTTTATAAAAGTGATCATTAAAGAAAAGGAAATTTTAAGATTTTTTCAGATGAATATCCCAATCGGTGTAAGAATATTTTATTTATATTTTTTTACTTCTTAAATTCTGCCGCCCTAGGCCCAGTACTCATAAATCTGAAACCTGGTTTTAAACGTAGCTTGAATTAGCAGCTATTAATTCTGACGATTCATGCGACTGGACTTGCTAATGAAATAAAATGCTTAGTATGGTTTTGCAGCAATATCTTTCATATTAAATTGTGTCTCCGACAGTTCCTATGCGTGTTTCCGTGGTGGTATCTACAAGATCTTTATGTTATGTAAATTCTTCCTGAATGTGTAAAAACAAACCCCCAAAACGGTAAACAATTATTTGTAGACCATAAAGATACTTGTCCTGTCCGACAAAGAACCCTCCATCCCTACGGGGCGGTGGAAATAATTTTTAGCCCCTGCGTTACCAAGTCTTTAAATATTTTAATGCCATCTCAATTTAATTCGTTTAAAGATGTTTAAATTCAACACATCATATTATGCAAAATTACGAAGAAGGCTTTTGTTGGTACTTTCTTTATTTATGTTTACTTTTTAGAGATAATTGTAAAAACAAACGAAAAGAACTTGTTCAAATTATTTAATATTACAGAAAATTAAATCGTTCTGTATAAATATGTTATGCTTTTAAATATGTTTATGATTTCACAAATATGATTATGATTTCATGTCTCGTACCTAGATTAATTTACATAAACGATGTCGCCTTCAATATTTATATTTCTTCCTGTCGCGGCGCGTGCTTGATGTTTTCCTGGCAATTTAAATCCAAGCCATTAGAACAGTATAATGCTGTTGTGCATTTATTAAGTAGATATAATAATAATACAAAACAATATTAATTAAATACATAAAATTTTAGAGTTTAATTGTCAATTTTTGTACAGTTTTATTTGTTTGATCTAGTGGTCTCACATAAAATTGCAATTTTACTTTTTAACGTTGTAGAGTCAATCTGCAGCTATGTTATGGTTGTAGCACGAGTGGGTCTGCTTGCGCGCTCTCACGGAATACCAGCGTAAAATAGGAACTTAATGCTTCGTGTGGTTAGTGTAGAGAAGCGGACTAAGCGGAGACCCTTCTTATTATAAGCGAGGCATTCCATCTTATTTCTCAGGGGTGACACCGCATCGGCATTTTGATTCTAAATCGAAGATAAATGTAGATGCACACCACCCAGCTACCATTAGAGGGACTGTGTATTGGTCTGTCACCCTTATTCTATAAAAAAACCTCGCCTCGTTTCCAGTAAAAAAGGGTCTCCGGATCTCTACACTCACCATACGAAACACAGCAGTATTAAGCTACTATTTCACGCTGGTATTCTGTGAGAGCGTGGTCCTTCCCCGGTCGAGCCGACCCATTCGTGCTACATCTAATATAACTGCAGCATGGCTCTACCACGTATATAATTACCACGTATAAAAATTAACGCCACATTAAAAAGATTGTACCCAGGCCGAGTCAGAGAGGGTCGCTAGGACATAATAAAATATCAAGTTATTTTCCTAAAAAATTTTAGACATCTACAGAACTACACAGATCTCAAGTTAAACTTTTTAGTAGAATATTATTTTACGAAATTTCGGCATTTCTTGAATCGAAAGTGAGTTAAAGATTCGCACAATCATGAATGAAATAATTAACCCCGATTAAATGTACAATATTATACTTACTTGGACAAGATATCTCTGGCATTGGACGTGGACGATCACGACAGTAAGTTTTTTTTCTGATTGGGCTCATTCGTTGTGGTTGTAGCCAAATAAGTCCGTGTGTATGAAGGTGATCGAGTGATTCAGTTTGTCGCGTAGGTGTCTACAGAGACCCTGAGAGGCAATTCGATCGACGCAGGCTCAGTCGCACATCCACTTTCATTCAATTGCATCGTAGTTATATACTTGTTGTTGCATAGTTTTTGTGAAATAAACTGCAATTTTGTTTGAGTGCATTTTCTTAAGTTAAACGTAACACTTCTCTATTCGAGGTAATACTATGATCTTTAATATGCTATATTTTCTGAATGTTTTCTTTATGAAATAATTTGCTCATGTTTCGTTATAACGATTGTGTATAAATCCTGTACCTGAAAAAGTAAACAGAACATTACCTATATATGAAAAAATTGATAAATTTATATTTGTGATTGGTTGTTTATAGATATTCGCGTTGTTTTCACTGAAGAAATTGAAAGTTATCTTTTATTAAAATTAAAATATCTTATTAAAACCCTAATGTAACCTCACTTCGAAATAGCTGTAAGTTTTATTTTAAGATGATGATAATAACTCATGAATAGTCTACTGCTGGACACGCACCTCTCGCATAGAATATCTTAGTCAACTCGTATTGCCGTAACTACCTTCTTGGCAGGTTTCGATCACTGTACGAGATTTTTTGCCGATGCTCCTCATTGTCGATTCAACTATCTGTTAGAGGTTTTTGACATTTTCCATATCTAATTTTTAGACAACAATAATAATAACAATTTTTACAACTACGGAATGAGCTATATAATATGAGGATGAGAGTAATGGACTATCTGACGTGGCTTTCACATAGCTGTACTTTGGGAACTTCCTAAACTGTGGTTTTCGTACGTAATACGTAATAGTAGCGGGGGTTCAGGACGAGCGGCGGGTCCAGCTGCGTCTTTGCACGGACGCTGGCCGCCGCCACGCGTCGCTCACACCCCGGCGCCCTGCGATTATGAGCCGAGCAAGTCTGCCCGAGCAGTGTTAGATCACGCACCAGCGTTTTCTATCGGTCTGCGTGTCAGCCTCCCGCAGCCCGGCAGCCAGTCGCCAGGTGCAATACGAATTCAACGGATCGACACGTAGCATACGCTTTGTGACATTCTTCATAGCGCACTTTCTGTCGTATACTTAGCATATTTTTATATCATATTAGCATGTTGTTAGTGTTTTGTTTCATTTTTTTCAATGATTCCTGGTATGCCCAAACTTTATTCTCATTTCCTTATCTCATATTTTTCATACCATGTGATACCAATGTTATTTGATTTTATGTTTTCTTTTTAATGTTTTGTTTGCTCTATATATTTATTCCATCATTATTCATAGGTTAAGTTGAATGTTATGCATAAATAAATTTTGCTTTATGTTTTACTTTAACATCCGAATAATATTTAATATTAAACTGTGAACATAATAAGGCCTGTTTTGAGATGACTGTTGAACATAAAATATAATTTATTTGCTCTACATTTTGATAATTTTAATGTATCTTAATTATTTTAGTAAATCCATTTATTTCATGCCATTGATATTATTTTAATACCATATTAGCATCTTTAGTTTGACTATTTATTGGTACGAGTTTCAGCTGCTAAAAATAATATTTTTTTTTTGCATTTTGTTAATAATTAAAAAAAACTTGTGTTATGTAATTTGGGAAATTGTTAATATTATCATTATTTTTTTTGTATTTTCAGCGCCAAATATATATTCTATGCCGCCTGTCCTCGGAGAAGCAAAAGAGGGTAATAAAAGAGCTGCACCAGCTTTTAGCATCACAGGTCGCGGTAAAACTATTGAGTGCAAAACTCCAATGCCCGGTCCGGGGACTTATACTACGGACAAGGCCACATCAGCACTCAATAGAAGACCCCCTTCGTATACTATGGCGCCGAGGAGAGAAGTGAAATCATCGTCTGCTTCTGTACCCGGCCCTGGTGTTTATTGTCCAGAAAAGGTAAACACACAAATATTTGTTACAAACAAATAAACACCCTGACAAATTAATAAACGCATGGTTTTAAAGAAATTAACAATAATAATATTCTTCTGCTTGGTTTATAGTTGGCAATGTTACTCAAGTACATAGTTCCTGTTAAACTTTCGTGCGCGTATTAAATCGTAAAAACCATATATTCTAAAAACTAGCACATATAGCGCGATATATGTCACTTAGAACATTTACAGTGTAAAAATAAAGAAAAAATCAAAAACTCGACAACAGACCGATTATGAAAATTTGGGCCTGATAGACAACCGATTAACGGGCCCAGATTATGAGATATTTTTTTTTGGGACTAAACAGTCAATTTAGGTATATAAATATAGAATTTGTTAATAACCTGACTTCAACGCCGTATATCGGTTCCTAGCTTAGCTATGAACCTTCGTCTAGACAAAACAATATATTGTATGTATATTGCCTACGAAGCACCAACGCGGTTACAATATATAAATAAAAAAGCATATGGGTGCCGTTATGATATTACCAAAAATTATTAAACCATACATAGTATTATTAATTAATATATATTTTTGCAAATTTTTAAAATCTGGCAACACTGTTGACGGCAACGGTATTTTAAAATGCGCGGCGGACATATAGGCCCACAGAATAGAAATAGAAACAGAAACTTTTTTATTCGATATAGATTATAAATAATACTTATTGAAAGTCACTCGTTTTTTTAATTACCATTGGTTCGCAAAAAACCTCAGTCCTGGGAAGAACCAGCAAGAAACCCTAACCCGAAAGTGGGACTATTTAAAAAAGAAACGGTTTAACTTCATGTATGTTACACAAGTAATCAACACAAAATAAATTAAAAATATCTTAGTAGCGATCAACTCATTCCCAGGGGTTATTATCATCTATAAATTCCTTAATATTATAATAACTCTTTTTATACAAACTTAGTTTTTGAACTTTGAGCCGGTTCCCAGAAAAATATTAGAAAATAAACAAAATTTTGTGTATTTTTTGTAATTTTGTTAAAAAAGCATATACGTCGCCCCAACAATGAATTACCGACTCGGTGGAGTCGAGTAACTGGTACTACTAGCTTGTGTCTGTTCCTAGTATTTGCAGAATATTTATCACTTTTTTTTTGTAGAACAACTTTTATTTTTGTACACGTACATTAAATTGAGAGACGAGCCGTGGTAGCTCAGAGGGTAATGCTCGCTGTAAATATAACAGAACGCGAGTAACTCGGGTTCGATCCCCGCCGGCACCAATGAAATTGTTAACTGCAATTTTAAGTGCTGATTTACCAAGTGCTCGGCGGTGAAGGAAAACATCGTGAGGAAACCTGCGTGTCTGAGGAATAAGAAAAAAAATATTTCGAAGACATGTGAAGTTCGCCAACACGCATTGGGGCAGCGCGGCGGACACTTTCTTGCCCTAAAACCCTCTCAGAAATGAAGGGAGGCCTGTGCCCAGCAGTGGGACGTATATAGGCTGTAACTTTTTTACTTTTTACATTAGATTTACATGCCCTTTTCTGTAAAACAAATATAATTTTAGTGTCAGTCATGTATCTAAAGTAAACTAGTCTAACTGTTGCAATACTGTTAAGACTTTAAATTTTTTACAGCATATGCTGAATAACTAAGTCTGCTTGCTAGTGTTGATATATGGTGGCCCCATTGAAGCTATGCGTCTAGTGTGATTTCAAAAAAAAAAACTGTGGTATCCACATAGTTACATGTTTGACATTTGTAGTTACAAGACTATAAGATCCTTAAGACGACCGTAGCTACCGTGTGTATTGCCATGTAAGTTTCCCTATTTTATTAAAATATTGTTATTATTGTAGGGTTCCTAATTTTTATTTATTATCTGAAAAGGATAAATGAATAAAATCAAATCAAGATACTTAATTAAAAGTATCCTCGCGGATGGAACAAGTTTTTTACATATTGTATACAATGACTTCTACCACAGTCCATATAATATGCCTTTATTATACTGTGCTTCTGCGTTGTATATTAGATTATAAAGATAAAAAGTAAAGTGTTTCAAGGATTGTATCATTTGTTACTTAATGATGACAAGAACAAAAAACAGTTGTACTATAATGTGATTGTGGGCGTGATGGACTTCAAATTTTAATTATTCTTCTTTATAAGTGAATAAAAACTTGAATACAACTCGTGCATGTTGTCAATAATGATATAATATGAACTTGAGGGGTGATCATTTACTGCTGGCGGCATGAGAAAGCATGGAGTCGCCTAGCAAGCTATGGGAGGGCTATGCTCGGAGTTTGTGTCTGTGATAGACTTCGTAACGAGAATATCCGCAGTGGAACGAGAATAACCGACATAACCTAACGGATCATTAAGCTAGTGTAGCCGGCCATATAACACAATTTACCGAGAACGATGAGCAGCCTCGTAATTTCAAACTAAGTGTAGGCAAAGAAAATATACACTACGCGAAAAGAAACGACACTCAAGCATGTGTGCACGTAAAATCGCTTGCGGCTATGTGTGGGGGTGTGTGGATGTGCGCGGAGGCCTTGAGAGGCGCGCGGGGCGTGGAACAGGCAGTCGCCGACTGCCCTGGCCGAGGGCTAGTTCCTAGTAGTTCGCTAGTTCGCGTCTCATCTCTCTAATCTCACGCACCGCACGCAAGCACAGACTGACTGCACTTTATACAAAAATATCATTGTTGTATTTGAGGATTATTTGATTAGAAATAAAAATGACTTATCTCCTCAAAACATAGGGAACAATTTGTTGGCCGCCATGTCCCAGGAAACCTTTGACATGCCATGCCTGTGCTTGCTTCCCTTTGGATTTTCTAAAAAAAATATACATATAGAAATAATAATAAAAATTATAAAAGTAGTCGAAAAATCCAAAAATAGTAAATTAATTTTTAAAGTGTAATAGGAAATACTGATTATTGCGTACTGAAATGCTAAGTGTTGGTTAATTATTTAAGATTACCATTAACTGTCGTGCATGTTTGGTTTTGTCGGAAGTTTTAATATTCCCCATGTGTAAACATATTTAATAAAAGTTGATTTAAAATTTAACGTATCTTTCAATACCTAAATACATAAGTTTACATAATATATAACATATACTTACTACGTATCTTCTTTGGCACAAGTCTATAATATTCCATTTCGGTTCGGTATCAACCCTAGCGTTACACGCTTCGACTCAAGGCCTTTCTATGGTGATTGTAATGATGATGATGAACACGACGACCGAATATGAAATTTTTTGTATTTGAACGTGGTTCTTGCTAAATGTATACAATATTTTTGGTTATTATGTTAAGATGTAATATGATATATTATGATAATACCTATGTGGATGCTGAGACCCATTGACACCTCCATCTAATCTCGATTAAAAATCAAAATTGAAATGCACCCTTGAAGACTAAGTTTCCAGTAAAATGGGTCTTCAGTTCTCTATATTCAACATATGAAACATAGCAATATTGGGCTGCTATTTTACGTTGGTATTCTGTGTGAGCGCGGTCGAGTCGTGGTATAACATAATATACCTGTAGCATGATTCTACCACGTACATTGTAAGTTTCGAGTAACAGTTTAATTTTTTTCTATAAATATATTAGCAAAATAGTATTTTTAATATAAATCGTATTTATAATAACTAACTTCGGGAAATGGCTGTATGACAGGTGTGCGTGAATCTTCCGTGGGCGCCAGCGCATACATTTGGCATTCGTCATTCGCAGTACGCTGGCCATGCTTTGCATTATCCTGCACCAGAAGAAAAAATATCAACATTTTAAAACTGTCTGTACTCACATAATATTAACAAAGTAATAAAAAATTTCTACTAATGTTCTTGCTATCCATTCGTAGCTAGATTTTTTATTCATTCATTATCATTAATTTAATTAAGCAAATGCTATATTAGAGTCACATTAGTTAGTCACAAATATTATTGACTATTTTACGAAGTTGAATTCATTTTTAATTACTGTCCACTAAATAATTTACATGCTGCTATATGACAATTAACCGAAGTGAGAGATAAAAGGTATGTTAATAGTTGAACCGCTAATATTATATCTCTTTGTAATTATTTTTTTTATGTACGATTATGATTGTTTTATGATTGCTTACTAATAAAATCATAAAAAACACTGTATAATGATTACATAATTTTCTGCTTTTTCAATTTCAAAAGGCTGCGGGATCTCTCGCATTGAGGATTTGTTGTAATCCCATGACAAACGATGGAGCGATCGTAGTAAAAAATGTCATGCAAATTTGATACTGCCTCCCATTGTTGCTATTAAAATGGTTGCACTGCTATGGGAGGAACACACACGTCTATTCGAGGTCATCATAGACATACTAAAAATATTTAATCAGTACGGATATCTGCATAGTATGTCTTACAGACGCCTTTTACAATACTCACAGGGAACTCCGTTATCACAAGTCGATATAGTTGTATGATTTATTAGTTATCAAATATATATTTCGTATGAATTTTAAACGACACTATTTAATAAAAAAATATTAATGACTTTTCAACAAAATTAGAACTTAGCTATGATGATTTCCAGGCTGACGCAGTTCTACACGAAAAATCTCCAAAGTATAGTCTCTCTGGTAAAGGGAAAATTGAGAAAATTGAACACGTACCAGCTCCTAATGCATATAATCCTGAAAAAGCAGACAGAATATTAAGAGAAAAATCGCCAGCTTATACATTTAGAACAAAAACTGAAGTTATAAAAGTGCACGACGCTCCAGCGCCAAATGTGTATTCTCCAGAAAAATCTCTTCACGTTCTCAAAAGTGGGCCAAAATATACATTAGCGGGCAAAGGAGCAGCTGAAAAACACGAATTAACACCGGCACCCAATTCATATAATCCGCAAAAAGCTGACAAAATATTACACGAAAGTTCACCAGCGTATACCATACGCTCAAAAGAAGTTGTGGAAAAGATCGAACAAACTCCCGCACCTAATGTATACGCTCCCGAAAAATCGATAGATATGCTTAATGGTGGGCCAAAGTTTAGTATGTCTGGCAAAAACGAGATTACCAAAATCAACGAAACACCGGCACCAAACTGTTATAATCCAGATAAAGCTGACAAACTTCTACATGAATCATCACCGTCATATTCATTTAGAAAAAAGGATCAAATAAAGAAAGTAGATAATACTCCTGCCCCTAATGCGTATGCACCAGAAAATTTTTTAAGCACGCATGAAAGTTCACCAAAATTTACTATGGGCGGAAAGGGTCACTCACCAAAAGTTGATTATGTACCTGCTCCAAACTCCTATAGTTTAGATAAGGTTGATAAACTTCTTTATGATTCCACACCAGCTTACACGTTTAGGTCGAAACCATCTGCTGATAAACCTAACGATACGCCGGGTCCAAATGTTTATGATCCGCATCTATTAGATGGAACACCAAAGTTTAGTCTTTACGGTAAAGGATCTGAAGTTAAACCCGTTGATACCCCTGGACCAAATGCTTATGACCCTCATTTATTGGATGGATCTCCAAAATATACTATGGCAGGAAGAAGTCCATTAAAAAAACCATCTGATGTACCAGCGCCTAATGCTTACAATCCGCATCTACCTGAAGATTCTCCTAAGTTTTCATTTACTGGTCGCACTCCCGACGGAAAACTATTAGAAACGCCAGGTCCAAACACATATGATCCACATATGCCTAATGATTCTCCAAAATTCACTATATCTGGTAAAGGGGTGGATGTTAAACTATCCGATACTCCCGGACCTAATACATATGATCCTCATTTATCATCAAGCGGTCCCAAATTCACAATGTGCGGTAAAGGGCATCCTGATAAAATCTATAATTCACCTGCGCCAAATGCGTATTCACCTGAGAAAGCTAATAACATGATATTTGAACATTCTCCATCATATACCTTTAGTAGTAAACACCCACTTACTAGGTTTTTGAATACTCCTGCACCTAATACTTATGACCCAAGCAAATATATTCACATGTTGGATGGTGTGCCTAAATATTCCTTTGGGTTAAAAGGGCCAGCAGAAAAACCTTCTACAAATCCTGCTCCAAATGCTTACTGTCCAGAAAAAGCAGATAGAGTCCTCCACGAGAATTCTCCATCATATTCATTCCGTCCAAAAATTGAAAACAACAAGATCAACAACACTCCGGCACCTAATTTTTACAATCCTGAAAAAGCAGACAAAATTCTTTTGGATAACGCACCACGTTATTCATTTAGAATTAAAACAAACCCACATAAAGCAGATAATATTCCTGCTCCAAACGCATATAATCCCGACAAAGCCGATAAAGTTATGATGCAAAGTGCTCCACAGTACACTTTTAGGATTAAATCAGATACGTTAAAGGCTATCGATACACCTGGTAAGATATTTTATTTTTATTTTTTAGGTAAGTAATTTCTGTGGCCTATAGAAACCGACTCTTATTCGTCAAAACGTAGATGCGTTGTCACCCTTGAAGACGAAGATGGAATGGCCCGTTACTAAAAAAAAAAAACAAAGCCGCTGCGTTATGCTGCTATTTCACGTTGGTGTTCTGTGCGATTGTAGTCCTTCTCCGTTCATGTTGACCCACAATTTATGTAGGCATAAAATTTTACGAGTACTACGCTATTAAAAAAAACTTTGTTTTATAAAATTTTATATATAGTAGAGCCGTGCTGCAGTTATATTAGTAGTATAGTTGTAGCATGAATGGGTCGGCTCGACCGGAGAAGCACCATGCTCTCACAGAATACCAGCGTAAAATAGCTTAATGCTGCCGTGTTTCGTATGGTGAGTGTAGAGAACCGGATACCCTTTTTACTAGAAACGAGGCATTCCATTTAGTCCTTACTCGTGACAAAGCATCTGCATTTTGATTTGTAATCGATGATAGATGTAGATGGCTATGGGCCACAGTAACCACTTACTATCAGGTGGACTGTGTGCTCGTTTGTCACCCTATCCTATAAATAAAAATAAATAAATAGATGACAATGCATCTGTAGCCAATGAAAAAAAAGTTTTGAAGTTGCCATGTCAGTTTTATAAAAAAGATAATTATTTATATTTCTTATTTTCTTCAGCACCGAATTCGTATAATATCCCTTCGCCAGTTAAAACTCCATTGTACACGATTTCTGGCAGACACAAGGAACCAATAAATGAACGTTTGAAGGTCCCGTCACCTGGCACATATAATCCAGAAAAGGGATACAAATTTGTCTTAACCTACTCTCCGCAATACACTTTTGGAATAAAAATTCACACGGATAAATATACCAAATCACCTGGTAAGTCAAATAGTTAAGTTTAAATAATAGACCTAAACTCCTTTCCTTTATTGAAAAATCATGCTGTTAAAATGATTATTTAACTTAGTCTTTATAATAATATTTTCTGTATCTATCGTTTTATAGATTAAATAAGAAAATTACACAAGTGTATAACATTAATTAATATGAATTGCGATTTAAGAATATCTATTATCTCATATCGTCCCTTGGATGTCGTAAGAGGCGACAGGTGGAAACTGAAACACGAAAATGGCAGCAACATCTTCAGCAACAAAATAATAAAAAAACTGCGGTTGCCAACTCACCTCCCAAGCATGGCAACTATGGCAAAATCCCCCCCCAATGACACAATCAATGGGGATGGCCTATGTTCAGCAGTGGACTTTATAGGCAGTACTGAATAAATGAATATTATTATACAATATACATGTTAATCTTTAGATGACCTGATAAAAATATAACTGTAGATATTTTCTATTTTCAGCTCCCAATGCTTACCGTATCCCATCTGTTCTGGATACTCCGGTATATACGTTTTCAGGGCGGCATAAAGTTCCTGTTGATGATAGATCTCAAGTACCTGCGCCTGGCACCTACTCCCCCGAAAAGGTGCGAAGTGTTGATTAAAAATGAAACTTAAAACTTCTTATATATATTTATCGCCAAAAACTGCAGTACAGAAGGATTTTATGATTATGTTTAGTTTTTATTATTACAGTCCGCGCATCTGTTCTTTTTATTAATATATTAAAAATGTGGCAATTTTATTAGTTGTAATCTATAACAATTGATAAGTAGTTAATAGTACTGTACGAATCATTATTCCGAGCTTCATCACATCAGCTCATAGACAACAGAAGTGGAAATTCAATAGTTTTTCTCTTAGCCCACCCACGGATTGTTGAGAAGAGTTGGGATTATGGTTTCTTATGCCACAACTACAAGTCGAAAATAAATAATATTACAATGTCATCATTTCAATTTTGAATATTAGGGGTTAAAGTATGAATTTGCCTATTTATACTGAACAATTAAAAACTCATTTTCTCTAAAAATATTCTAATCAAAATGTATACCTAAATCTATATTTTTCTCTCATCTCGAAGAAATATCGTTCATGCCCTTGCGATGAAACTCTGGAGATATGAACTTTACAAAACATGTAAAGCCACTTTTTACCGCTCACTGAGAATAAAATTTTTCTTCCAGAAAATTGTCCAAATTTTGGAAAAAAGGTAAGCGGTTAGCTTAAGAGAGTATGAAGCACAAAGTATGGTTTCTAAATATAGATCTTGTACGATTTAAATATTTTGTCGAGTAGATTCGTCTTGGTCTTGCTGTGAATTACATCATACAGTTAGCACTACTTTTCTATGGATGGTTGCGATATTTGACCAGAATTTTTCTATTCATTTCCACTACGAAAGCAATGAAACCAAAAACGCACAGTGATTTATTAACTCTATTCGTTAAAGTCTTCTTCTTTTTCTAGTACCGTATGTAAAAATAAATAAAATCAAAACAACAGAAGGGCGTAAAATCGTAATCGCATGGCGCATTTAGAATGTTATAGTTTTCGTGTAAAAAGTTCTAGTATTGAGTTAATTTAAATTTAAAGTGATCTTTTCATTGAAACGGTAACTTCATGCTTTAATCCCTATTATATTTATATGGACAAAAAGGATACAATATTAAAAATAAAAAACATATAACATTTCATCATCATTAATTTGTAGTAGTTGTGTAACTATTTATGTATTGTAAAATAACAAATTATTCTGTTATTGTTAATAATTACTTTAGTACAGTTTAAAATTTAAAATTACATCCTTCTGATAAAATGTTTTCCACACAGGTGCAGTTGAATAAAACGCCACAGATTACTTTTGGAATTAAACATTCTCCATTATTAGGTCAACTCAAACCTATTAAACCAATACAATCAATCGAAAATGAAACAATAAAAAAAACAGCTATTAGAGATGGACCTCCGAAGCAAAGGAATGTAAGTTCAACGAGTAGACAAGACAATGAGGTTATTGTGCAAACTAATAATTTAAACGACAATTTAACTAAACAAGATACGACGCAAATCTGTAACGATGACTTAAATCAATCAAGTATTGATGTTCATAATAAACGTACGCATGCAACTCATTTAAGATCTTCGAGCGATGTTAGAAGTACCACTGCAACTCCTGAACTTGTACAAGAAACTCTTACTCAAGAAATAGTTTGGATACCAGAAAAACCTATTCGGCGCGGTTCCTACACCATAGATACATCTGACGGAACTGGATTTAAAGAAAGGTATGAAATAAATGAAACTGTCCCAGTAAGAGATGGGATTATGTATTTACGTGAAAGTGGAGAAAGAGGAGGTTCAAATGAAAGTGATCATAGTCGGGAAATACTTGAAAGCGATGAGTATAAACAAGTAACCGATAGGAATGTTACTAACGCAAGTGCGTTTGAAAAAAAGCAAGAAAATACTAAGGAAGTGTACACAGATACAAATATTAAGGAATTGCCAAATGGGGGAATATCAACGACCACAACTACAAAAACTGTAAGAAAGGTTGGCACAAATGCTAAAACCGCTAATGCCACAACTAATCTTACTCGTACTAACGTTACTGTGACGTCTCGGGATGTTGGGACTAAATGAAAATAAATTAAATAGGTAATTATTGAAAAGATTTAGCATGACATAGTAGAAGCTTATTTAAAAGTCCAAGTTACATTGTTTTGTTTAATGCTTTTTTGTTTAATAATTGTTTATTTTGGTATGAATTTACAATTATTTAAATAGTTTTATTCTTGCACATTTTTATTTAATAAAATATAGATCTTGTTTCCAAAATATTATTCATTAAATATAATGTATTTAACTTTACTAATTTATAATGTGATTATTAATATTAAATATTATATTTTTCGCATATATGCTGCGCTTTTATTCAAACTTTACCCCATCACCAACTCATTTAGTGTGTTTTATGAATTCATTTTAGGTAATAACGGATTATATTTAGGTGTTTACTAGCTTGCCAGGCAGACGTTGTTCTGCCCTTTTCGACGAACTTTGTCATGTCCTATTAAAAATCTCACTCATGGGCAAAAAAAAAAACTATCCTATCTCTCAAGTTGGACCAAACTGCACGCGGTGTGTAAATTTGATTAAAATTGGTTAAGTAGTT
Organism: Parnassius apollo; assembly: GCA_907164705.1. Taxonomy (NCBI): domain Eukaryota; kingdom Metazoa; phylum Arthropoda; class Insecta; order Lepidoptera; family Papilionidae; genus Parnassius; species Parnassius apollo. The sequence continues at coordinate 2,465,984 of CAJQZP010001593.1, read as the reverse complement.
TAGGAGTCCATAGCGGACAAACAACGTGACACGTAATTTATTATTAAGATTTATAGATGAGGAGACAAACGAGCATGCAGCTCACCAGATGCTAAGTGACTATCGCTGCCTATAAACAAATGCAAAAGCAGGGGAATTGCAGTTGCGTTGACGATCTTTTCGAAAAAAGTAAGCTCTTTTCTTGAAGGTCCCTAAGTCGTACCGGTCCGGAAAAATCGCTTTGTCGTAATAGCGGCAGGAATTAATCAGGACAATTTCTCGATGCGCAAAGCAATATAATAATACGCAAAGAGATGCTACGTCCTTTCGCTGCACTAGTGAAAGGAAGCAGATCAGAAAGAACTCAGTCGTAAACTATTCGACCCGCTCTGCGCTTGATGCGGTCAAGTGGAAGTAGCTGGCACTAGGGTGCTCCGGCCCAGAGATAAGTATAGTATTCGAGGAGTATAGTATGTTGTGAGGCTGAACTTGCACCTCGTAAAGCTGCAAGCGATGTGTCTGAGTGAAATACTGTCACACTCTGCGGAGCACACCAAGCATTTTAGAGGCCAATTTAGACTTCCTTTCTTAGTTATAACGAAACAGCATGTCATTCAATATGTAGACGCAAGGGATTCCGATGCTAGTTGAGTAGCAAGGAAAGTGCCTGCAATTGAAGAGATACGATAAAAGAGTCGTTTCTAACGGTAAACTCGCAAACCTGTGTATTCTGAGAGTAAAACTTGAATAGATTTAGTCGTCCCCAATCCGAGACTTTTCTTAACAACGACTCGACTTCAGACACCACTTTGTTCCGGTACTCAACGACGTGATCTCGAGAAATATTGGCAGGGTCGGTAGAAAAACCATAACTTGTGCCGTGTTTGCATAGCAATATTATGTATATCATTGATATGCAGAAGAAACAGCGTAGGATCTAGCACGCAGTCTTTTGAACACTGGTGGTTGATAGGCATCGGTGGACGCACCGGCTACTACGATCTTGATGCTCCGATCCAATCCCAACCCAAAACTGGTGATCTAATTGCACAATATCTTGGGAAGCCCATAGGAAGGAAACTTCGAAAGAAGCGTTTTGTACTAAACCAGATCAAAGGCCTTCGTTATGACCAAACTAATGGCCAAGGCCTCCTACTTGGAATTTATTACCTCCGCCCATCTATGAGTTAAGTAGTCGTATTGGCGATCACTGATCAGCTGAGGAACCTCAAGGTACTTCATGAGCCAGCAGTTTATAACAGATTCCATTATTTTGGAGAACAACAAGGTGATGGCGATAGGCTTGCAGTTTTCGGGATTGGGTGGATCAAAGCTGTCTTCCATGAATTTTGATTACGCCTAGGGAGTAGGAGTACCGGAAAAGCGTGTTAGAACCGGTGTCAACTCGGAAGCACACGTTTTCAGCACCATGGGAGGGACTCCATCAGGCCCACTCGACTTGTTGACGTCCAAAGAGTACTTTGTGCACCGAACGCTGCATAAACCTCACATCCGGCATGGAGTACTCATACCGCAGGATTGTTGGCGGTGTTTTACCTTCGTCATCCAGAGTCGAGTTGAACACAAAAAGAGTGCCTAACAGATTGGCTTTTTGCATTGTGGCATGGATTAGTGAGTCGTTCTCCCTGTGCAGAAATGAAATGGTTTGCCGCAAATCAGCTGCCGCAATCTTGAGGTTCCATTGGACAGCCTTGGCGAGAGAACAGAATGTACAGGTTCCCAAAGGAATGCGAACTAGTTTCTAGCCAATTCTTCCGATGTGCTCTGACTCTACCTTGGCAATGACTCTTCTGAAAGGCCTGGAGGCAGAATTATACTTCTTTTTAAGATCGCTGGTGTTTACATACCATGACGTTGACACGTCAGTCTAGGCTTCATAGAGATTCTGTTTGCGTGATGCCATTTTACATGAGCGACCAAACAATGGCCGATCTGCCTTCGATGGATACCACAGAAGATGGAATAAAATGTTCCATACCCTGAAGTACCGCATCAGCGACGTAATCAGTAACAACGTTGGGATCGTCTGTCAAGAATATAGCCCGTCCCCAAGGGTAGGATAAAAAAATCCTATCCCAATCAGCGACCTATAGCACCTCAATCTCGCGGTTGGCGTGAGTGGCACCATACTTCAGATCAGGCAGTGGTCCAAGGAGCCAAGAGAAGCAACGGAGACTTAATATCCGTTCGGATGAGACGTCAGCAGAAGGTCTAACAAGGATGGTACATAGTACGAGGTGTTTGTAAGCCTTACAGTGTTCCAATTTGTACTCCGGGTAGGAGAGATACTAAGTATCAGTGGGAGAGGAACACGTGCGTCTCACGGTCGGAAAGAGTCATGTTTCCCCGTCTCCAGCTAGTAGTGGACGGCTGGGTGTCGCAAATGCATAGTAGAGTTAAGAGGCGAATATATATTGATATCGCTTTGCCTTTACGTCATCGTGTGTCTCGAGGGACACACTGTGGGTGGCAGGACCGTGCTTTGTGGCATTACTTGGGGGAGGCCTATGTTCAGCAGTGGACTTGTGAAGGGCTGTAATGATGATGATGATGATGATTACGTCATCGTTCCATGCAGAGATAATCAATCCACGTAGAATTATTTATTAATAATATAATTATTTTAAATTTTGATTTGTTTATGGTAGAATTTTCAGTAATAAAATTATTTATTATATGGGAACCACCAGATTTTGGTTATTCATTGCATCTATATGTTATAACTATGCCAGCAAGCAATACGTTGGTATTATTATTTACTCTGTGACGATGTGCATGGTTGTTAATTAAAATTTACAATAATATCTGTTCTTTGGGTGCGACCGTTGTGAAGTTAAAAATAATTACAAATGCTGCGTATTGTTTATCGGTTGTACATATTTTACAATAATCGGAGCGGATGTTTTCGTATGATAAATTGAGCAGAGTGCGGAAACATGCCCTCCGGATAAGTGGGCACTGAACTATTTTTTGCGCCTACGCAGCCTCAGTAAATAAAACTTTTACGTCTGGTTATCTTGTAAAATTTACCGTGCTTTATATTGTTTGCAACTGTACGTAGATGTTTTGAAAGATTAAATTGTTATTCTATATTTAATATATGTTGATAGGACCTGTTGTAATTTAAACATTTGTGTATTTAATATTTGACATATTGGCATAACGGAAACGTTAAAAATATTGATAAACATTTTGGCTAAGTGTATGTGTTTATCGATTAAAGTTAAAATACTTAATTTGTAATGTAGATAAACACATTCCGGGAGATTATATTAGAATAATCGATGGTTTTGTAATGAATGATAAATAATTATAAAAATAATAAATGGTCATATTATCCATCCATCCATCCATTATAGACTATATACATAGGCATAAATTGCCGCGTGGGGAGACTTTACCATAGTCGCCAAGTTTGGCAAGCTGTTTGGCATGATTTTGAGTTGTTATTAGGAAGATAATGCTGACTATCTCCTGTTTGACTTTCAATATGTCGCTTCTTACAAATTAATTATACACGTAAAAATCAACACTTACATTATACGCGTGTGTCCTGAAAATAAAATTCATCTTCCTGCAGATAGATAAGTATTATATTTATGTCCGTAACGAGATATGGCATCTCAAGAGCGAGATAAATATATAAGCAATTTAGTATTCAGCTCATGTAATAAATGAATGTATTAGTGCAATTAAGTGCTAGTCCTACAATTGGAGTTGTTCGTATTATTAGTTGATGTATAAACACTAAAATATAATTAAAATAAAAGAAATTGAAACAGTGGCGAGACTTTTTCAAAAAAATCGTGTTAATTTTCATTTGCCATGCCTATTTACATTATACATACATATTGTTCATACATAACTTCGTCTCAGTGTGTAAAACTTTCGCTTTGGTAAGTTCAAGTGCAAGATCGAGACACTTTAAATTAGTGTAACCTCTTATTCTTCGTCTTCATCAGCAGAAAATCTTGTTAAAGTAGGCAAATATAATAATACAAAAGTATATTTATTAGTATTATTATGGTTTCATAGTTCAAAATCCTAAAAGAATTTAAAAAAAAAACATAGAACAATTTTTGCAACTGTATTATGATGCTGCAAATGTATAAGCTTAAACTGGTGTACACCCACCAATCGAACAAAGAGTATATAAGCACTACGATTTACAGTTAAGAATTTTCCAAATAAGTTTCCTAGTGTAGGTAATTGGCGAATCGTTTCATCTAATGAGGTTTAATCACTAGACGTCGCTTGTTTAAAAAAGTTAAAGTTACAGTCTATATACATCCCACTGCTGCGCACAGGCCTCCCCTCATTTCTGAGAGGGTTTTAGGGCAAGGAAGTGTCCGCCGCGCTGCCCTAATGCGTGTTGGCGGAACTTCACATGTTTTCGAAATATTTTTTGCCTTATTCCTCAGACTTGCAGGTTTCCTTCACCGCCGAGCACGTGGTAAATCGGCACTTAAAATTGCAACAATTTTATTGGTGCCGGCGGGGATCGAACCCGGGTTACTCGCGTTCTGTTATATTTAAAGCGAGCGTTAACCATCTGAGCTACCACGGCTCTCGTTTGTCGCTTGTTTGGACTAAGGTAACTTATTCATTATGCAGATGGTCAGAGTGCCTTCATTTTTGAAAAGCTGCGGTTTAATTACAAGTTTTTTGGTTACTAGTTTATATACAAAAAACAATACCTCGGTACTGAATTTTTTAATATTTCACACATTTTAACCCTTATTGCACCACCCTGAGTCCGCGGGACTCACCACCACTTTTAAACAACAAAAAATTGTTTATTTTTTAGAGTTCAGACTTGCGCTTTCTAGTACCTTCCTGCAATTAGGCGCGGGATGCAGACGTGAACTGTCGCGTGCAAACGTCGTTCGTAAAGGTAAATATCAAAGATGTTTAATATGTACCTATAAAACATCTTTGGTAAATATGATCGAGTGTGAGTCCTAGACTCGTGGTGGAGTGTTGTTTGGCAAAAATGGATTTACTGACTTTTATGTTTATCTATGTTAATTTTGTTTGAGGCTTTTAATATGGCATCTAAACGTATAAGGATTGAATCGGTAAACTTTGCAGATGATTTAGCCTCAGACATCATAAATGAATGTCTTTTTTTTTATTGAAGAGAGGGCACACGAGCAAACGGTTCACCTGATGTTAAGTGACTACCGCCGCCCATGAACATCCGAAACACCAAAGGAATTTTTTGCAGGAGAATTGCAGGTGCGTTGCTGGTAGAGGAATTGCAGGTGCGTTGCCGGCCCTTTAGAAAAGAGTAAGTTCTTCTCTTTTCTTGAATGAGGCTGCAAGAAGATGATATACTGGGCGAAAATGAAGTGATTGGTGATGACAGCGGTCGTGCAGCTGAATTTATTCGTGAGCCACATTCCGATGACGAGGACGCCGGTTATATTGGAAGTGATCACGACACCAATTCCGAATGCTCCGAGACTGAAAAACAGGGTAGTAACTTGGACAACGTAACAAGCCTTAGATATGCCTGATCAACCAAGTACATCGCAAGCTGATGATATTTTACCGAGAGATCAGCGCAAATATTGCTATACTGCAAATATAGCAATATTTGCGCTGATCATAACAAACGAACAAAGACTGCTTATCTTTGCACTGTCTGTAAGAAACCAATCTGCCTTACTTGTTCCAAAAAGATATGCCAAGAATGTGTAACACATTAGTACGTTAACCTATTGCACGTTATGAAATTTTGTATAGTGCCATTATTAATTATTATTATTTTTAATTACCTCATAATGTCTTCTATAAGAAAAAATATTTTAATTTTGTCCAAGAGCTACAACATTTATTTTTTCTTCTGAAAGTCGTAGCAGACGATTTTTGATGGCTGTTAATTTTAAAGTATTTGTAAACTTAAGAAATGTGCATGTTAATTTGAGTTTATCACAAAATGTTACTGGATATGTACGAATTATTGTGTTTGCTAGAAGTCTAATAAATAACAACATAAATAACATCTTTCGTTTAGTTTTTATTTAAAAAATTAAAACATGAGTCCTGGGGACTCATGGTGGTGATAAGTGATATTTTAATTAGGGTGGTAAATCAAGGGTTAACATTTTTTTAATTCTTCTACTCTTAGAAATATCCCTAGTTTCGTTTATTCATTTCTAATTTTATCAATATAAAATATAAATACTTATACGTGAAGGAAGCATCGACGCTCTGGGAAGTCTGAAGTCTACGAACATGTTCAATACCGTCCCCGCCATTACGTTAGATTTGATAGATCACAAATGTTCGTAAAAGAACATCGATTCCTACGTACGCGAGGCCATTGAAATTAAAAAAAAAAACATTGTAATTTGAATAGAGCAGATGGATAAATGCTGCCGTTTGCCTGGGATCCTATAGTTTAGAAAATTAATAATTAAACACAAACGTCTGAATCTGAAGGTAACGGGGCTAACTAAGGCATCGAGACGTAAACATCTCAATCCACCCCCGTGAGCATGGGCGCTGTAAAGCACCCGAAACGTCAGGAATTAAAATAAGTAAATTAAACGCGACAGAATCTGTATAAATAGTTTTATTCGATAAAATATAATTAATATTCTACAAATAAATATTATTCTCTACACTTTTCTAACAAATTAACATAAGGAAATAACATGACAATTTTTTTATTTATACTGTTAATAATTTATTTATACTATTACTAATTTATTTATACTTGAATGCACAAAGCAGTGCATTTGACAAAGGGCGCCCAGTCCCTCCCCCCCTCCTCAAAAAACTATTAGGCTAAACAGACATACATTTAAGAGGCGGTGCAGCAAAGATCAAAAAAGAAAAGATGATAAAAGGTGAAATTATACATAATTACATATAATTATTATCTATGTCAGAATATACATATATGAAATATAGGTAGGTATATGTAAATAAAAGTTGTGTTAGTTTAAATTTGCAACGATTTTTTGACATGCTGGGGGACTTTTCTTTTCTTTTTAAAAACAAACTTGTTGGGAGCTTTTTTAATGTCAAGAGGATGGGTAAATGTGACAGGTAAATAATAAGCACATTGAGAAAAGTGTGCAAAGTATTCTAACAAATCTGCGCTTACAGAAAGACAGCCAATTTAGCCGAGTACTAAAAGAAGATACATGGCCGTATTTACGAAGGGCATATTATGTATGTGATGCAACCTGTAAGCTCTGACAGCGCGCGACATGTTATACTCCCGTTCGCTCGGGACCGTAATGGCGGGAAAATTTGCAAATTAGCAAATTTTTTGCTATATTGCAAATTTTGCTATATTTTCACTTTGAGACAATATTTTTGGATAGAACTTACAGGAATTCTTGTTGAATGTATAAACTATCGAATAAAATTATTTTTGGTTGCTAGAAATTGTAATAAAATACGTAAAATACCCTGTATAGCATAGTAGTAGTATATACTTCAATTTTTGTGACAAAATTACTGCTAATTTGAATTCTACACTTTTGTTTTTAGAGAAATTTATATGAAAATGTTGGAAATATGTATATTTTTATGTTTTATATGTTTCCATTCGTTACTCATACCAAAATATTAAAATATTAAAAAATTAAAAAAAAAAAAATAATAATATTTTATCTGTGTGACATTTAGAACAATATTTCTAAAATAGTCTTGTGTGAATTTGAAATAAATACAACGTCAAGTTATTTGAAATATGTAAGAAAACTATTTTTACTTACATTTTACACTAAAAATAAATGAGAATTTGAAAAATTACACATTTACGACCCAACCGCCATAATGGGCCTTCCAGATTTTGAAGTACTTTTGGCAATTTGCTTTTCACTTTTTATACCACAAATTATATATATATATATATATATATATATATATATATATATATATATATATACGTGTTCACTATATTACAAGGAATATAAAAAAGTATAATACTTTCGTTTTTAGTCCAGACACAAATATAAAATTCTATAAAAAAGACGGAGCACCTTCATCAAAACGACACGTGGAACGCCGAAAGTTCAGAGTGATTTCTTTTTTTTTTTCTAAGAAACATTGCCAGGTTATGGTTTAAAATAAAAGAGCATATCTTTGTCTTTGATACTATTATCTATTGCATAGTGTCTTTGGTTTTGTTTAAAACGAAAAAATAGTTTTTTCATAGGTACACAATTTTAAATAATTCTGATCTAATTAGTGCTCTTCTGGAGCGAACGTAAGGTAGGTATTGTACGATCTAAAGTGCGCATGGCTTGGTTAACGGGGATGGTATTAATTGTTCGAAAAATAAAAATAAAATATAATAATAAAATTGCTGAAAGAATACAAACTTACTGAAAGCCCCTGACACTTTATTACTACAAAAACAGTATTAATTTAACTGAAAATAATACAAAAAAAATATTAGCACTATCTATATTATATAATAGCCCATCATAGATATACTCCTGAATGTACTAGTACTACTAGTATCCCCAAAGGCTAGAGCAATAAAACAATATCCTCGGCTACCTTCTCATTTGCAAAAAGCAAAACAAAAAGGTTTTAGTTATTTGAACATGCTACTTAACAACGGTTATATAAGTTCGGTGGTGCTTAAAAAGATTTATCTTTATAAAAGTTTGAAATTGCCGTTCTGCAGTACTGGTAATTTCAAATCAAAATATGTTTTTTTTTCATAGGAGAGGTTCATTATTATTTTTTCAAAGGAGCATACGGCTCATCTGATGTTAAGTGACTACCGAAGCCCATGAACAACTGCAACACCAAGGGTCTTGCAGGTCCGTTGCCGGCCTTTTAGAAAGGAGTAAGCTCTTTTTTAGAAGCTCCCCAAGTCGCATCGGTCCGGAAACATTGAGGAAGAAAACTCCTTGTAAAACGTACAGCGGTGGACCGCTAAGCATTAACAGACAACAGTATTCCACTTGAGGCCAAACCTGAGCCTTGTAAAGTTGCAGGAAATGTACCGGTATAAAATACAGTCCCAGCGTAGTCAGTACGTGCACCGGTATGGAATACAGGTATCCAAATCGGCCTCTATAAAGCTGCCAAGTGACCACGAAAGTGTACATCATCGATATGTCGACGCCGAGGATTCCGATACTGGCTGAGGCAACAAGGGAACTGCCTTAAATCTGAGGATATACGACGCTGAGGATATACGAAAAAAGGGTTCTTTTAAGTGGTAAACGCGCAAACTTGTGTCTTCCGGGGATTAAACTCGACTAGATTTAGTCGCCCCCAATCCGAGTCTTTGTTCAAAATAGATTTGATTTTAGATACAAGTTTGTTCCGGTACTTGGCGACGTTTTGCCGAAAAGTATTGGCATGGTCGATGTATAAAGCACCACCAGTGCTGTCATACGCATAGCGATGAATGTTACCGGTTTGCCTTCCGGAACCTTCCAGAGGGTCAAGAAGCTCGCCGAGCTTGGGGCGGAAGTCGTCGTCGCTAATATCCGCGAGTTGGGATTAGAAATAGTTCCTCACAAGACTGAGGCCCTATGGTTCCATGGTTCCATAAACTACGACGCGGCTGTGAATCACCTGACTCCCACATCCGCGTGGGTGGGTCTGAAGTCAGAGTTACACCGCCCGTACATGAAGTACCTAGGCCTCCACCTGGACAGTCGATGGGGCATCGAAGAACACTTCGAGCACCTAGTCCCCGGATTGAAAAGGTAGCGGGTGCTATGCATAGACTGCTGCCAACTGGCCAAAGGAAGAATTGCCTCGCCTGTATGCAGGAGTTATACGATTCGTAGCCTTGTACGGGGCACCTGTTTGGGCGAAAAGGCTGGCTATCCGATGCCGTAAAACTCAAATCTACAGTGTGCAGCAGAGGATGGCCATACGGATCGTGAGAGGATACCACACGATATAATTTGAGGCGGCTATAGTCCTAGCTCGCTTTTCACCTCTGGACATACTGGCGGACATGGATGTGAAGGTGTACGACTGGACACGTGTCCTCTGCCAGAGCGGTGGGAGGGAGCCAGATGAAGTGTTCGAAGGAGTCAAGCGGCAGGAACAGCTTACCACATTCGTATCGTGGCGCGCTCGTCTCTGTGAAGGGCGTTATGCGCACAAACGCGCTGTTGAAGCAACCCTGCTGAACTTCAAAGCTTAGATGCATCGATGAGCAGGAAGACGCAACTACGGACTTATACAGATAACGATCGGGCACGGAAGTGTTGGTGATTATTTATGTAAGATCGGACATGAAGCGACGGCGAACTGTTTCCACTGCGGTGGGCAGGACCAGGACTCCACATCCCATACATGTCCGGCGTGGGAACGGGAGCAAACCGTCCTCGTAAGTCGGATCGATCAGAATTTCTTCCGATCTACGTGCTGAGGAGGGACTCTGCGTGGAGAGCGGCGTAGCCACTTTCTGTAAATCCGTTACGGTCAAGAAGGATGCTGCTGAGCGGTTTCGGGAGAGGACATATTCCGCTCGGAGTAGACGTCGTCAAGGCGTTCGTTACGGCCCTTCCCTTGATGATGGTGTTCCCCTACCAGAAATCTCCCCTCGGACCTCAAAGGTTACGGGCGCTTGGTGCGGAGGTCCCGAACATTTAGTAATATAACACCTGAGGAGGACAATGACTCAGAAGCGGTCTCGAGTTTCGTAATAGTACTGTGAGGGTGTTGTGGGCAGTAAGCATTGCCTTCGGGACGCGGGAGAGGGCCCCGGTTGTATTCTGAACGGAGATTGCGGGATACCTTACCTATACGCTAATGGTGACCACCGTGGGGTTTTGGCCAGTAAGAGTCCGGCATTACCGTTCTGTTCCTCCCGTATCAGAAGGTATCCATGAGAATTTCATCGCGATAAGAATAAAACGCCTTAGAGGGAAAAGTCTGTCGCGTACTTGGCGTGTTTAGTGAACTTCACATGTCCACGAAATTTCACTTCTCAGATTTGCACATTCGTGATTTAAAACGGCACTTAAAAATTAAAAATGCTATTAACTATTAAACAGATACGGGTGGGGATAAAATTCGGGTATTTATTTATTTTCTTCAAAATATAGTGTAGGTTATTTTGTATAGATGTTTTGAAAAAAGGAAATTGATTTATCATTCTTAGAAGAGAGCTTGAAATATTACATTGGCTATAATTTATCAAAATTGATTTCTTTAGTAGATATTATCCGAAATTATTATCGTGTACAATATAATGAAATAATGTTGTATTAAACTTATTTTCAGATATTTGGAAACTAAACAATCTCTAGACCTAATTGGAATATGCTTCCATAGTTGAATATCCGATGCCAAGTTTGAATTTAAGCCGTTACTGTTACCTTCACAGCCTATTAAAGTCCACTGCTGAACATAGACTTCCCCCATATATTGGAATCACAGGGGGATATTTGCCATAGTTGCCACGCTTGCCAAACGGGTTGGAAATCACATTTTTTATTTTTAGTCGTTATTAGGAAGTCACTGCTGTCTATCTCCTGATTTGTTTTTGTTTGTCGCCTTTTACACCCACGGGATGATATGGGGTAGTGGATCTTGGTACTAACTCTTGTTTTGGGATTGATTTTTAATTAGGAAGGTATACCGCCATATTTTTTCTATCAGCATTTTACACCGCGTTGATATATAGTTGACTCTTAGATCTCCATGAGTATAAAAATATCATCAAAATCGGTCAACTCGTTTAGGAGAAGAATTACGAACGCACGCACTACACAATTTTATATTATTTATTATTTAATAAAAATAATTTACCCCCACACTAGGATTTCCTCCTGTGTCGTGGAGGCAGTTTACAAACATAAATTCCACAAGGACAAACATCCAGACCGGGAACAATTATTTGCAGGCCATAAAGATGTTTGTTCTGTGCCGGGTTCTAACCCGCGGCACTCAGTGCCGCAATTCAGTGCCAAGCATAGCCACGCTCCACGCCACGGGCCGTCAACCTAATATTATAAAGATGTTAGCTTTACAAAATAAGAAATATTTTTGTAAATTTGTCAAATAGATTTTTTTCGTCGAGGTATAATTATTAGTATAATATTTTACACTATGATAAATGAATATACTTTGCAACATGTTTTTGTGATTTAGGTACTATTATTTCCCGTAAAAGGATTACTTCGATACCTTAGCCATAGAAAGCTCTATTTAATTTCTTATAGTCATTATCGTAAAGAAAACAAACCACAATGTGGCTACATATTTGTATGATTTTTTTTTCCAGATTTTTTTAGAAAACGTTACCACCACACTAGGATTTTCTCCTGTATCGTGAGGGCAGTTTACAAACATAAATTACACAAGGACAAACATCCAGACCCAGAACAATTACTTGTAGGCCGTACTTACTACTTGTTCCGTGCGGGATTCGAACCCGCGACCACCAGCGCTGTAACTCATTGCTAAGCCATTGCGCCACAGAGCCGTCAAAAACGTTTTATTAAAACCTGCTTTCGTGATGTGACCATCTTGTGACGTAAATTGCAAAGCTGATGGCATTCATTGATATCAAATAGACACAATTAATTAATTAGCTATATTCTTCAATAACTTGACAATAGAAATAATATAATCAAAAAAGGAATATTTATTGAAATATACTTATATTTCTCTTTATATTTCAAAACCTCGTCTCAAACGAAAAGCTGATTATTAATGGAATAAAAATACACAGTCATGTGCCATGGTTTTGGTATCTCTTTTTAATTTTTGTAATTGGAACCAAACTCTTTAACTTAGTTTTCCATTAGACTTACGCATGTGGAAAGTCTGCTAGGTAATGAAGCGCAGTGTGACACCCGGTTGGCTGATTGACGCAATACCTCCCCCTGCTTGCGCCCTGCCGGCTCTTGCCGCCACCCTCTATAAACGAAATTAATGTTTGTCCTCAATAAGTCAAGCCAATGTATTCTGTTGGTTCAGTACAGTGAGTCCATAAGTTCTTTAAGATTATTTTTTAACTGTAAAACTGTTACAAATACCAAAACATAGCCCTGTTGGCTGCCCTATCTCAAAATAAACAATCTTTTATTTTAGGCCCATCATGATCAGCCTATAAGCTCAGGTGTTAAGCGCTCGCCGTTGCAATCGACCATCCCAATTTCGATATCCGCCGGCATCATTAAAATTGTTCATGCTGCTTATAGACGACAGTACTTCTTTGAACATTTTTAAATCTTATCTTTCAACATTACAGCCTTTGTGGAGTTGGTAGCCGACTTGCGATTTTCTGGTAATTTTGCCGGACCGATAAGATTTAGGGAGCTCCAAGAAACGAGCTTGCTCCTTTATAAAGAGCCTGCAGTTCCTCCGGTGTTGCAGTTGTTCAAGGGCAGCGGTTGACACTTACCATCAGGTTAGCGGCATGCTCGTTTCGTTTATTCTACAAAAAAATTACAACCTATCAAAGTCCAATGCTTCACATAGGCCTTCCTTATAGATTGCCTCGTACGTTGATATCTTGAATAACTGCTGTAGGACCTTTAGAAGCAACTGTAGACGCGGAAATAGTCGTCAATATCTACGGGTAGCCAAAAAATTGACAGGTCCGAAACTTCAAGACTGCCGAGGTGTCTAGAACAGATATCCTCTCTGACGTATACGTAAACTCCAGCCCGAGGTGTTTGTGCCTTACAGTGTTCCAATTTGTACTCCGGGTAGGAGAGATACTAAGTATCAGTGGGAGAGGACACGTGCGTCTCGGTCGGAAAGAGTATGTTTCCCCGTCTCCAGCTAGTAGTGGACGGCTGGGTGTCGCAAATGCATAGTAGAGTTAAGAGGCGAATATATATTGATATCGCTTTGCCTTTACGTCATCGTTCCATGCAGAGATAATCAATCCACGTAGAATTATTTATTAATAATATAATTATTTTAAATTTCGATTTATTTACGGTAGAATTTTCAGTAATAAAATTATTTATTATATGGGAACCACCAGATTTTGGTTATTCATTGCATCTATATATTATAACTATGCCAGCAAGCAATACTTTAGTATTATTATTTACACTGTGACGATGTGCATGGTTGTTAATTAAAATTAAATAATGTAATGTTGAAAGATAAGATTTAAAATCTTATCTTTCAACATTACAGCCTTTGTGGAGTCGGTAGCCGACTTGCGATTTTCTGGTAATTTTGCCGGACCGATAAGATTTAGGGAGCTTCAAGAAACGAGCTTGCTCCTTTATAAAGAGCCTGCAGTTCCTCCGGTGTTGCAGTTGTTCAAGGGCAGCGGTTGACACTTACCATCAGGTTAGCGGCATGCTCGTTTCGTTTATTCTACAAAAAAATTACAACCTATCAAAGTCCAATGCTGCACATAGGCCTTCCTTATAGATTGCCTCGTACGTTGATATCTTGAATAGTTATCAGAAATATGCTGCAATCCATGAACTCTCAGATCGCCACTTAACCTTAACCAGGACACATTGCTTCTTGATGACAGAACTCTACAGACTCTTAGGCAAAAAACGGATTCAACACTTTGAAGTAATTGCTTTCTGTAATTTAAAACCTTCAATTACAATAATTTGCATTAAGAAAAATTTTACGATAAAATGAGCTACATGCTTAGTGTACTTTCATAGCTTTTATATCCTTAGACGGTGAGGTTTATGTATCTAAGCCTTCATTCAAAGTGACCTAAGCGCATATAATATTTTTAAACGTCTTTATAAACATAGGAAGTTTAGAAATATGCATGCAGCGACTATGTCCGCAGTTACTGTTGTTGTTAACAAACATTTTGTATTATTTTTCACAGCAGCGACTATAAAATCGTTATCGACAAATTATTTTCTAACGACATTTAAACGTAACACGCGACAGGTCAAGGTCTATACATGTACGCTGTACAGTGTACAATGCCGTCGAGTGTGGCAATTGTCATTTAGACCACTTTGTTGAATTATTGTCCATGTGTATTATTTAAATATACACTTCTGATTTAATTAATGTCGCCTTCAAATGCCTTTAACAGTTCAGTAAGCATATATGAATTCAATTATTGATTACTTAAACATATCTATTTGAAATGAAATGAAATTAAATTAAATGACATGAAATTAATGATCTTTATTCAATACAGGTTATTGCATAATACTCATAGAAAATGTGTTTTTTATTTACCACCGGTTCGGAAAAAAAATTCTGTCTTGGGAAGAACCAGAGAAACCTAGCGGGACTTTTTTAACATATTTCTCTTTACAATAATTTATTTTGTACAATTTTTGGATGAATTTTCACAGAACCAGCATGGTAGCGATCACCTCATTCCCAGAGGTTATTTTCATTAATGTGTTCTTTGATATTATAATAACACTTTTTGTACATTTTGTGGGATTTTGGTGTCCTTGCAGGGGTGCGGTGGCACTTACTCACGCCGGGGCAGCTTCTTACCTTATATAAAGCGCAAGTCCGGTCGTGCATGGAGTACTGCTGTCACATATGGCAGCGTTGGACTCAGCGGAAAGACGTGTTAAGAGACTCATTGGTGACCTTGATTTGGTTGAACACAACCTTGTCTGCCTCGAGCACAGGCGCGGAGTAGCCAGCATTGCATGATGATGCATTTCGGTGAGAATTTTACTAAAATTTTAGTGAAATTCCACGCTTTAATTCCTTCATTTCCTTTCTTCATCGGACGCCAAGCCGGTCGACGAGTCTTCACCCTTTTTGTTGTTGATATTCTTTGCATTACTACCAAACGGATTGCTTCGACTTTTTTAATGCGTACAGCAAAGGAGTGGAATAATTTGTCGGCGTCTATTTTCCGTCCAAATACAATCTGGGCGTCTTTAAGGCAAGAGTGAACAAACTTTTGTTGCGCTAAGACTGCGATTTATTACTAAGGCTGCATCACCACTTAATATCAGATGGGATTATGGTCAAGTACTGGCTTATCGTAAATAAATAAAAAAATACTGGCGGGAGAAAAATAAAGAGAAAGGTCGGAGTGTCACTTTCCATTTGGAATAGTGCACTCGCAACCCGAACTCTAAAGCTTAAACTTTCGAATACTATATCGTTTACTAGGCAGCCTATACTGGCCATATACAGAGCATCTAGACAAATCCTCTAAAATGCTGAAATAGGCTTTGGAGATTACCGTGACTCGAGATCGGCACTCGAGACCATTGTGAACCAAGACCCTCAGCATCCCCTAGCAGTAAAGACCCGCAAAAATATACATATCGTGTTGCAGCAACAAAAAAGGATCCAACATTTTTTGGTTATTGCCTATGTGAGTCTGGTGGGCATTGAGCGTGCTGACGAATTGACCAAACTCGCCGCGCTTTCGAGTAAAGGTAATCCAGATTACGACCCGTGCTCAGTCTCCAACGTAAAGAGTGTAATCCAAAAAGACAATCTAAAAATGGAACTACAGGTACGCAGACGGTCGATTGATTGAATCACTAAGAAATTCCTCCCGAATATCAAAAATATATCACCTATTTGATCGATAAATTTAGACTTTGCCATTTATGTATCACAAATTTGCTTTATCACTCTTTTCTTATTCATTTTTTCTTCATGACTAAACCAACGCAGCATAATTTATTTGATCGTGGTCATTGCAAACCAAACTTTTCTCTTATCATATAATTACTCACCCTATGATGAGTGACATGATGTCAGAGTCACCCCTAACATACTCTTTAATGACCGCATTACTACAATATTTATTCTACTCTTGTGCTACTTCCACCACACCCAATTTTAACTACTACAAAGTAATTAGAACGAAGGCAATTATTTAGTGAAGTAGATTCTGTGGTGGCTGACCACTAAGTAAAGAAGCTAAAAGAATAAAAAGTCCGCTGTTAAAAATTATCCTCTATCATAACACGAACATTGCTGCAATTGTTAAACGCAAATGAGGCGTGATCTCCATCGTCGGTCTAAATTAGGTGTGGCATGTGTAGTTGCGTACAATGGTTTTAAACTTCATGTTGGTATGGTATTTCATTTCTCAGCCAAATATGTTTATCTGAATGTTTCTTTCATCGCAGAGTACATGGTATATCGACACTTAGAATGCAATCAGCTATTTCAATGATATCGAACTTAGGTTGCTCATTTAATACATGTTTGTCATTTTCACTACAGAGATTGAAATATCTAAGAGCAGGATAAGTTAAGAAGAGCGGGCTCATAAAGTTTTCAGCTTTGTGATGTAAATAGATAATTAGTTTCGTAAGTACTTGGGCATGCCGTAAAATATCTCATATTTGGTGATCCATGTGAAAAGATTATATTTTAAAATAATTTTAAATAAAAAAGAACCATCATAGTGTGTAGCGTATATATTATCTAATCATGCAACCAATATATTGATAAAAATTTACTCAATACCCTCTGCACGCTGTAGCGTCATGGCTTTTGGAATTATCTCTTTCATGTTTTTAGTTATTACTTAGAAACGTAAACTAAACATTGTCGTGAAGCGACAGTTAAAAACTAAAGAACCTAACCTAACAACGAAACAACCAAAAAGAAAATAGTTTATTTAAAATTTGTAAAGATATTTACAGTTTCTTTTATAAAATGTAAAGCCACAATTAAAAACTAAATAACCTAACCTAACAACGAAACAACCAAAAAAGAAAATAATTTATTTAAAAAATTGTAAAGATATTTACAGCTTTTTTTTTTATAAAAAAAAAGGTATGAGGGTGATGATGGGCTGTAGTGATGATAGTGAATTACAATTTTTAAAAAAAATAAAAGTTAATAAAGATAAATTAGTACGGAAACGAAAACGGCTATGCTGTGGTAGATGCACAGCGCCTAATCTAGGTACACACAGCGTATTGAGCAGGTACACGCAGCACTTAGAGTAGGCACACACAGCGTATTGAGCAGGTACACGCACACACCGCTCGGAGTAAGCACACACAACGCCCGGAGTAGACACACACAGTGCCCGGAGTAGACACACACAGCGCCCGGAGCGCCGGAGACACGCAGCGTCTGGAGTAGGAACACGCAGCGCTTGAGACAAGCACGCTCAGCGGCCGAAGATAGCGCGGGCACTAATAGGTGGAGGCGTAGGGGTGGCTAGGCGACGACTTCAGGAGAAGGCAGAGGCTTGCAAGATCCCGAGGCAGTGCGGATAAAGCCTTTAAGAGGTGCTTCTCGTATCAAAGCTGAACTGAGAACCTCTATTGGCCGATTCTTCGGCTTTTTTTTTGACGGATCTGGGATAAGAACGAGAAATTATTTGAAATTATTTAAATTAAAAGCAAATTTTTGTAAATGGCCAAGAAGAAAAGAGTATTTTTGAAGTAAAAACATCAGGCCGGTAACGATATTTGAATAAAAATTGCCATGACAACCAGATAAACAATGATGTCAAAACATGTCAAATTTTGGTTTTAGGTTCGTAATAGAGAAACGGCAAGATTTAAGTGAAAAATGAGATATTATCGATATAGGAAAAAAGGTAGCGCAACAGTGCGCACAAAGCCCGAAAGTGCAGAGTTACGGAGAACTAAATAAAATACCGAAAAAGGTAGACTCCATTGACACCGATTTAAAAAGTGCTGATAACATGAAAATACGATGTGAAAATGATTTGTTATTGTGTTCTTATGGTTTAAAAACGTTACAGGTTTTAAAATAAAGGTGATGCAAAATATCCAGTTTTGAGATGAATGCAGAAAATCAAAAACAGAATGGAAAAATAAATTTAAAATAGTGTAAAATGGTATGTAAGTAGCATAACACTACAACATAAGAGTTATTTTGATGTTTTTTTTTTGTTTATATTTGTAATACATAAATATGATTAAACCAAGATAAATATTAAATATTTATTTGTAATCCGTCATATGTACTGTGTACGCTAGTATAGCTATTACATTTAAAAAAAATTATTCTTTTGTATTGACTTATAATTGTCTATATTTTTTATAAATTTTTATTACCGATAATTTCTTGTTTATTTTTTAAAAATTCTTGTTTCTTAAAATTAATATTCCCATTTTCTGTTATTATTTGTAACTTTTGATTACTTTCGCTCTCTAAAGTTTTGTTTAGAAAACGAAAAAGTATTAAATTACAATTGATATTGAATATACAACAGATGTTCAAAATTAAACTTTCTCGTAAATGATCGGTTGCGGTTAATGTAATTTTGACCATAATTCATTCATAAAAGTTGTTTCTTAGTTCTAAAATATTTTTTTGTTGTTATTAGGTAATAAAAAAATTTTTGTATAAAAATCCAAATTAATGACTTCATAATTTAATGTCGTCGTTATATTAGTTAGTAGTTGAATTAGGTACGCAGAGATTATCAAGCTGCTAGCTGTGTTCATTACAGCCTATTAAGTGTTTCCCTCCCACATAGATGTGATATTTTCCATTGTTATCATGTTGACAGACGGGTTGGTAACCGCAGTTCTTTCATGCTGCTAACCATCTCCCGTTTCATTTTGCTCTGGCGTCTCTTACGACACCCACAGGATGATATGAGTAGTGGATTTCGTTATGCAACCACTACCCAGTCCGGCTAGCCAGCTGTGTAAATTGAGCGAATTAAATAATCTCTTACACTCTGTAAGAGATTATTTAATTCCTGGATTATTAAGTGGGTGTTCGGATTAGATAATGTGAGAGAAATAAAGCTTATTAACATTTTGAAATGAAACTCTAACACAAACTGATATATTCTTTTACCAACACGCATATAATCAAGTAATATCCCATGCATCACCCAAGTAATCAGCTGGACGGGAGGCAACAAATTCTACCAAGTTATTTTGTGTACTGCCTTTCGGGTATTGAATTTTTTTTGTCGCCATAAAGTTATCCAAATTCTGGGAAAAGTAGTAGTCTGTACAGGGTCTGGTGAGTACGGCGGATGATGGAGAGCATTCAATCCCACCTATTCTAACTTGGAGACCGTCTGTTGTACAGTATGAGGTCGCGCGTTGTCATGCAGGAGCAGTGGGGACGAGCGATTGACCGAAGCTGGTTCGAGCCGTGCGAGCTTTTCCATCATTGTGATCAGTTTTTCACAGTACACATCCGCAGTAATGCTCATCCTTTGGTAAGAAGCTGTGATGAATCACATCGGCACTAGATCACCAAACAGTGACCGTTATTTTCGATGGGTAAGTTTTCGTTTAGGACATTGTTTAGGTACTGAACCAGGATCCAAAGAAACCAACTTGCTTTGATTTGATTGTCAAACAGAATTAATTTTTCGTCATTTGTAACAATGCGTTTTAAAATTTCTTCATTTATGTAGGTACCTGATGAGCTGTGCAGGGCACGACTCAACGCGTAGGTACTTCACGCTGGCGATAATTGATTTCGTGGTGCACCCATTTGTCAAGCTTTTTTACCTCGCCAATTTGACGTAAATGGACCAATATTGTTTCAATGGTAACTTAGAAAGCTGTTGCTAATTCATTCGTAGATTGAGTACCATCGGCTTCCATAATCGCCTTTAATTCGTCATTGTCGAAAAAGTTTTCGGACGATCACGGGGTTAATTTTTCGGGTTGAAATTTCCAGAACGGAAGCGGGAAAGCGAATTTGGAAAGCGATATTGAGTGCCGCTTGTGCCGCATTGCTGTCACGACGGTACTCATGTTCCATATTTGCCTACTTGAATTTTTAATATATCTATTATGACGAAAAAGGTTCAAATACGGTGAAAACATAACGCTAATCAATAAAAAAGTGTATAATTTTGAAAAAAGAATTCCATGTTTTAAAAATAAAATTAATTTGAAATTAAAATTCTTAGCAAAACAAAAATTATTTTATTTGAAATGGCCAGTACTGTAGAAAGACAAGAATAATCTACATTTCTTTAAATTGGATGCAAATTCAAACAAGAATAATTCACTATGCATTTTTAGAAGTAGAACAATGTCTTGAGTACTGATGTTGAACGTTATTTGTAAGTAAATTCTCTCATCCTTTTGCAAATAAAACACTACAGCTAAACTAGCTAATACCCCTATACACTACACTGAATCAGGGCCCTAAAGTATTATATATATCGCGTTATAAAAATATCGATATATCGTCATGTTTTGCATGATGTAGTAGGGTAAGGGCCAACATTTTATCAAATAATTATTAATGTTAACAGAAAACAAGTATGTATTAATTAAATTTTTTATACTTTTACGTTTATTTCTTTAGAATTGAATTTAAAAACCACAATTTTAGGATACCGAAGTTGCCACGAAAGGCAAATAGATCTTAACTAAGCTACGTAGTACTATTATTTATTCTGTGACTAACCTGTGAAGCCGGGGAAATAACCTCTTCATGTCATCCCACATCTCCAATGCATCTCCCTTTATAGGAGTGACAGGTGACGTACGAAATTCTGTTTTTGCTTTAGTTTTATTATGTTGTGGTGCATTAGTTTTTTATGGTAGTTCCATATGTCACCTTCAGTATTATCAGTTTTTCTGAATACATCTTCAAAACTACAATAGGCCAAACAATACAAACAGACGAATAACCGTTCATTCGCCAAAATCAATATTTCAAAAAACTAATTATAACGAAGTACGGTAAGCTAACCGTAACAAAATAAAGATTAATTATTATTAAAAATGAATAAAACAAAATTCAATCAATTTTCAATATTTGTAAACTTATGTTAATTCATTATCACAATAAAAATTAACGACGATTTGATATCGAAAATGAAATTACTGATTGAAGACGATTGCACTACTGATATCCGAGTATACTTGAATTATTATCAGCTGAAAGACCATTGTCGTTGATTCGTAATTAAAATTTTCGGGATTGAGTTATTTCTACTAATAAAAATTTCTAACTTTAAATATTTTGACGTTATCCAACTTCGACATGTTTTTTCGAATATTATAACAAAATTATCGTTCACAATTTTTAACATATGGAATTTCATACTTTCGAATAGTTGGTTATTTCCAAAGCACGTGGCTCTGACTTTTGACGGCAAGCCAAAACATCGTTTATAAAACATCGCTCATGAAGAACAGTAACAGAAACAGAAACTTTTTATACAATATGGATTTTTTATACGATACGGACAAGTAATACTTATTGAAAGTCATTTTTTTTCATTACCACTTACACGAACGATGTTTAAGAACGATATAGCGATGTTTGCTAAAATCGATGTATATTTTGCATCCCTAGTCGCGCATCGAATAAGTGTCCTAAAAGCCCTTAGTATTATTATACTGCACGGTGATAGCGTACTACGAACCGAGTCCACTCTGACACTCTAATTAGGAACTCTTACTGTCTTACTCTTATAACACCTCTCTTATTAAGGGATTAGGGACCCTGATTCAGTGTAGTGTAATAGGGGTATCAGCTAAAATTAGAGCCACGCAGCAGCTATGTTATGGTTGTAGCATAAATAGGTCGGCTCGACGGGGGTTGAGGACCACGCTCTCACAGAATACCAGCGTAAAATATCAGTTTGATGCTGCTGTGTTTCGTATGGTGAGTGTAGAGAACCCGTTTTCCGATTTTACTGGAAACGAGGCATTCCATCTTAGTCATCAGGGCCGACAGTGCATCTGCATTATGAGTCTTTATCACGGATAAATCTATGGGCCTCAGCATCCAATAACCATCAGGTGGACTATGTTCTCGTTTGTCACACATATTACATAAAAAATAAGTACAATAGAAAAGCACCGAAGATTTATGACTGCTCCGAACGTTATGACTACCGCTATCACCGTATTTGGCGGGGTCCAGATTACTTGAGTAGATGTTGTTAAATCCAATAAATTATACCTAAAATTAGTTCATTTTATTTACAAAAGTAGCTACGCTAGTAACATTGTTTAATCTCGTTATCACATGCACTTAAAATCCTATTTAGTGAAGTTACTCAACTTCAACCAATGTCATGTAAAAGAGACGATAAGAGTAAATACATTTAGTCTCAGATGTCAAAAGGTAGGTTGCGTTACATAGTTAATATTGTTTGTACGAAAAAAGTTTCACGCTTCACGAATACAATAATGCGCTTTAATTTAGGTTCGTTAAAAAGAGTATAGAGATTTATTTGAAAAGTTTACCATTTCAATTTCAAACATAGAAACAACTTTCTAAAGTCGTTTAAAACTGATAAGTGATAACAGGTGATAACTATACCGTTTAAAGTGTTTTTTTGTTTTATTTACAGTAGTGTATTATGAATGTAACTAATTTTAACGCTTTTTGCTGCACTGAACTTATTTTATAGTCCCAAATTTTCTAGTGCTTTGCAACAACACGCTAGGGACCTCTGAAGGAAAGAAAGAAAGAAAGAAAGAAAAATATTTATTTGGTACACAAACGTAAAAAACACATAAAAGACATAAACACAGTAATTTAGTTACAAAGAGAAAAAAATTATTTTATGCCATTAGTGCACCAAAAAAGTTTCCACTCAGCGTTAAATTCACGAAGTTTAACACTAAGAAACTTCATGAAAGCTGATTTTCAGTGGAACCTATATATAGTAGTTTTTACTAATGGGTATAGTTTTTACTGTTATTCTAATTCCTAAATACAGGACCCGTGCCGTAGTCGCCATGTCATACAGTAATAAGCTTAGCTTTTTTTTTTACTTTACAAGGGTGACAAACGAGCACACAGTCCACCTGATGGTAAGTGGTTGCTGTGGCCCATAGACATCTACATCTATCCTCAATTACGAATCAAAAAGCAGATGCGTTGTCACCCGTGAGGACTAAGATGGAATGCCTCAATTCCTGTAAAATGGATCTCCGGTTCTCTACACTTACCATACGAATCACAGCAGCGTTGAGCTGCTATTTCAGGCTGGTATTCTGTGAGACCGTGGTCCTTCGCGGTCGAATCGACCCATTCGTGCTACAACTATACTATTAATATAACTGCAGCATGGCTCTACCACGTTAAACCAAACTATTTATGTAGTTAGATAAAGTATTATAAGCTAGCAGCACGCCCCGACTTGGCTTAACTTGGATATCTCAATATGCTGTCATTCAAGTTTAAGACAATTACCAAATACCATATATATGTTATTTGTAAATTTTACGATTTAAAAAAAACACCCGGTTTTTTAGATAGAATATTGCGTAAACGTTGCCCTTCACACAGGCGCATTCGCCAACAGTATCTTGCGCGCATTGGCAGACCGTTGGGACTCGCCGATGCCTGCACAATGGATACGGCTGTACGCAGTCAAGTAGTCATCTTGCGGGCAGGGCCGGGTGCCATATTTGTTTGTGTGGTTTTTCTGTTTGTATGTATTTTATGTTACATGTTTTATGTTCAAATGTCAATTACTAACTTTAGTTATAAGCTCTAAAAATAGTTACTAACCTATATGGATCATGATGTCCGAAATAAACGTTTATTATTGGACATCAATGATCCGTTTAGTATTACGTTTATTATTATTGCTTAGATCACTTCTGTCATTGCTCTCCATGTGTTCGTAAAGTTTCATTGCAATAATTGGTAATAATTAATAAATAATAATTGGTTGGTAATTATTATAAAAACCAATAATTGGTTCATACATTTCATATATTAGCCCGGACAGACAGACAGACAAACAAAAACATTAAAATTGTATATTCATTTTTAAAGGCATGCAAACAACCCCTGCGCTAATAATATGTAGGTATTTCGATTTTATGGATAGATAGATTTTATTTATATGCATAGAAATATTTAGTATACGGTATAATTACGTTTCCAATAAATTGGTACACGATTTTGATATGCACGTTATATGTACGTTTATACTCGCATATGAGTGCATATGAGTGATTGACTCGCATATGTATAGCAAAGAGTGCAAAGTACTATTGATTACATTATCACTCCGCAATATCATGACACTTAGTGTAATGTTTAAGCGTACAACGGGTTACACTAAAAATAATTACAAATCCAAATCATTATCAGTTATCGTTATCACTATCGCAATCCAAACACAAATCCAGTGATAGCGATATTTTGTGAGATGTCATATCAAGTTGTCTCCAAAGTGTATTTATTTCTGATTGCGTTATCTTTTTACGATAAGTTTTTTACTATATTATTTTATAAATTGGCGATAATACGACTGGTATACGCTTCTATTGTTTACTTACTTTCATATCTGATTTGAAAAACCTCTGACACAAAGCTTTTTTGTGTATTCGTGTATCTAGACAGCTCAGAGGAGAATTCCCGTAGCTGTCATTTATTCTAAGCATTGTTGATATGCGCACCATTATTAATATAATATATTGAAGCGATGACTAAGTGTATTCTATATGTCGATAATTTTTGTTTTATGATAAATATTTTTTTAAACCTAATACCAATACAATAATGTGTTACAATTTAAGGTCCTTAAAAAGATTATAGAATACACTTATTTGAAAAGTCTCTATCATATCTCTATCATAACTAAACTCTGAATATTTTTGAATTTTAAATTACGGATAAAATAGGTAACTTATTAATACGATGAAAGTTTTAATAGGTCTAGTAAATTTACAATTTTATACGCTTTGTATCAGCTTGACTTTTATTTTCTTTTTTATGAATGTATGTATAAATGTGATGAAATTTTGTAATTCAGTTTTCTTCCCACTTCCAGACGTTTCAATAATCTGAAAATTTGTAGACTTCTCAAGAACCGATGACAATACAATAATTTTATAACTATTTAAGGCCTACTTTTTTCACTAGTATCAAAACAGCTCATGATCGATGTGTATTGCTTAAATTTTCTGAAGCTCTAGTTTTATCACACGTTTTATATTAGCTTGACCTGTATTTATGAATGAATTTTATAATTCAGTTTTAACCCAGTACATCTAAATTATCCGGAAATTTTCAGCCTTATTAAGATCAGATGATAATAAAATATTTTATAACTATGACTTAATATTCTCATTTGCTATCGACCTTCGCTCACACCTGTCATTTACAAATATAAGGGCACTTCAGGAGCTGAACATCTAATTATCGAGTCTATTTTTTCTGGAACCAAGCTATTACTTGGCGTGTTTTACGATCCTAACTTAACAATTGACTATTTTTCTACGTTTTTAAAGCCTCTTAGACAAATATATTCCACATTATCAGCACTCTATTGTCATGGGTGATTTTAACACGTGCCTTCTAAAGAGTGACTCGTGCTCTTTCCGATTTAAATCTATAGTTCAAGCAGCTTACATACATGTTACAAATTATGATCACCTAGACCTTAATCTACTTGTCAAAAACATCACGTGCTAAGGCGTGAACGTTACCAACTGCTGCAGACTATTATGATTGGAAAAGTAGCGGGTAAAAGAGGTGTTGGTAGAAGAAAAATGTCCTGGCTCTGTAACATCCGGAAATGGACCGGGATAAAGAAAGTAGAAGATCTGTTCAGGCTAGCCCTGAACAAAGAAGAATTTAGGAGGATGACTGCTGACCTACTGTAATGGAGGGGCACTTAAAGAAGAAGAAGAAACCTTAACCGAGGATCCTTCTGCTGCGTGATTTTGTGGCATGGACGGAAAGCTGTGAGTTGGGATTATTTTTTTGGGTATGCGAAAGGGTGGATAGATTTAATTCTTTAACACAGCTCTACGACGTTCATTCTCCAATTTGACCAGTTTGGCTTAAGTATTTGTCTGCTCTCTGACTTACGCATGAGATCAAAATTTAGCAGCGTAAGAAAAATTCTTTTAAAGCTAGATATAAACTTGAAAACACTGATGCCGACAGAGATAAATATAAAAATGCAACAGGTTGTGTAGGGATAAACAACCACGCTTATGCCCGTAATTCATAAATTAAAAAGATGATTCATGAATTCATTATTTAAAAAGATGATTCTGGTAGAGTATGAAAATTTCTTAAGTCTCTTGGAGTTGAGGAAGCGAGTCAAAATAGTAGCAACATAAATATTGACTTAAATCAGATTAATCAGCATTTCTCTTCTTATTGTGCCATAGATGATGTCACAATTATATGAACTAAAAATCAAATTTCAGCTTGACGCATCTGAAAATCCTGCTTTTATTTTAAATCAACTCACTGATAGTGATGTTAAGATAAGTATTTTTGAGGTCAAGTCGGACGCTATTGGTACATACCGCATTAGTCGTAAAATCATCATTCCTATAATCGATATCTTGACTCCTGTTATAAAATCCACCTTTAATTACTCTATTTCATCTGGAAATTTTCTCTCTTCCTAAAAAAGCCCAGATTACTCCTATACCCAATAACAAGTTGTAAAATTTGTACAACCGATTTCAATCCAACCGGATCAATGTATTCGAGGTCAATTAAATACGCGTTGTTATAGATAACTCAAAAACTACTGGTCAGATCTTGATTAAATTTATATGAAATCACACGAGAAATACTATCTTTAAGATTAAAAAAGAAATCATCAAAATTGGTTCAATCAGAGAAAACTTATGGCGTGAAACACATAAAAAAAGAACGAAGTGGAATTGAATACCTCGTCCTTTTTGAAGTCAGTAAAAAAGCAAACCCCTCTAGTTTCTCTGAATACCACCCCATGTTTATAATTCCTTTACTTTTAAAAGTTTTTGAGCGTATAATTTATCGACAATTTAGCCTTTTCTTATCCAGATGGAGTCATTTCAATCCTTTCTAATCCGGCTTCCGTCCTGGTCATAGTACGACTACTGCCTTAGTCAAGATTACCGAGAATATTTGTATGTATAAACAGCAAGTAACAGTGTTGACCTTACTTGACTTTAGCAATGCATTTAACAATGTCTTCTGTTAGATATCTTAGCTTCTCTTAACATATCTCCTGAAGTGATTTTCCTACTCTAACTGGTATTGTTTTTGGTGGGAAATCCGTGCCATATAGTGACACCGACACACATTCTTTATCTTTTATACTGTGTTCTATTCAATCTTACCAAGCTTACCTTCAAGATTGGTTTGAGTTTCTTGGTGACACTCACTGTCGTTCTCTTTGCTCTGATAAAAGTCTCATCTTAAAAAATCCGTCATTATAATACTTCCTTCTATTCTAAATCTTTTCCCATTGAAGCTGTCTGGAACTGCTTACTGCTGCATATTGGAAGTGCGCAATCTATTGAAAACTTAAAAATTGTGAAAGGGCACTTCTCTCCTCCTTAAATAGTCATTCCTCTTACTCTCCTTGACATCGTTCATTTAGAAATTACTACTTATATTTCCGTTAAGGCTTTTTTTCACTTACATACTCATTTCTCCTCTTGTATATTATGTATATATATATATATATATATATATATATATATATATATATATATATATATATATATATATCAACGTACCCTTACCTTTTCTCTCAGGTCAATATATCCTCTGCAATATGGTTACCTGGTAGAGATCACTTCAAAGCGATAAAGTCACCTATTGTACGTTTAAATTATCTTTGCTTTTTTTCTCTAATGTTTTTTTGGTGTTAAATTTTATTATTTTACTGTATAAAGTATGTTTCACTCATTCATTTTCACTAGGATCGTCACAGGTTATGATCAATGCGTGTGAAAGTTTTCGCTTTTCGCGTTTAGATTGCGCCAAATGGAAGTCTGTCGTCTCTGTATATCCCTCTGCGTGATAGGCAGGAAAGTTTATGTTATATGTTATGCTGTGTTGGCGGCGGTGTAAGAGAATCAGTAAGCAAGGCAACTTGGAAAATACAAGTCATTATGGCTTCCAATATAACTAGACCAGCGACGGGGAGCAGCGGCAAAGATGCAACCATGGGATGTCTGCTTCTGCAATCGCCGATCGAAGCGTGGCGAATTTGGAAAATCCTCACTACGACGGGTGAATACCGTGTTTAGCAGTACTTTTACAGGTTGATCATGAAGAAAAAAAATATTTTAAAATAAAATAACTAGGGGAATGATATTTAAAGTACTGTACAATATTAAAAAGCCTTGTTAATTGATGTGTCTTGTTTCTACTCACCATGGGGCTCGATAGAACAGTAATGTTGTATAACATATTCACTGGGGATGTCGTAAATTCATTAGTACTGCAATTTAATTATGTTAGATCCGGCCCTTTTTCGTTGAACATAAACTTTGTTTGTTACGGTAAACGCAAATTGTCACGATGTTTATTGAATTTAATTGTTGCTAACTTCCCAGTGGGAAGTTATTGTAATGGGTCCGATTTTGCAAATTGAAAATTTTAACATATCTCCACGTTTCAAGGTCTTTAGAGTCGAATAGTATGGTTTTAAGAGAATGTCCGTGTGGGCATATGTACGTATGTATGTGTGTATTGTTCGGATTCAATTTTCGCCTCTTGTATCTCGAGAATTAAGAGCGATAGTGACATGGGACCGGTTTCATTTAACGCATAATTATGTAACTTAGACCTCATTAAATTTTGAGCAAAATCGGTCAAGTAGTTTTTTGTGCCGAATGAAAAATTGTATAAAATATTAAAACATATGATATTTTTTTTATTCTTTCCACTGGGAAGTTAGTGGTAATTATTATGGGGTATTAGTAGTGTATTCTCATCTGGTTAGGCTGAATAAATATATAAAAGGTAATGATAAATATATACATAAATATATATTTCATATAATAACATAAATAAATAAAAAATACGTAAATAAATAAAAGCTCAACCAGATGGAGGCCCTTGGCAGGAGAGACCAAACGGCCGAGGGTTAGGGGGAAAGGGAAAGAAACCGGCGGACAATGCGGGCGGTATCGAGGAGCACCGCCTTCTGCATTTGAGACTGGAGCGGTCCGTCACGGATTCTCAGCCGCCTCAGATAACCCGAGAGGCTGACTGGGATTAGCCCGCTTGTAGAAACGACTACAGGAATAATTTCGGTCGGCAGACCACCCCACATGTCGGTCACTTCGTGAGTCAGGTCCAGATATTTTGTTTGCTAATCTGTTTCGGCTTTCACGAGGTTCTCGTCATACGGAATGGTAATGTCGATCAAAAATATCCTTGACTGTGCCCAGTCCATCAGCACAATATCAGGCTTATTCGCAAGAATAGTCCTGTCTGTGATGATGGCTCGGTCCCGGTAGAGCCTGGCGCGATCATTTACGAGCACGGCTTCCGGCAAATGCTCGTAATACGGCAATTTCCGGTCCACGAGACCGTATTTCAGAGCAAGCTCCTGGTGAAGAATCCTGGCTACTAGGTTGTGCCTGTGCAAGTACTCAGAGTTAGAAAGCGCCGAACAACCGGAGAAGACATGCCTAAGTGACTCACCGGGATGGCGACAAGCTCGACAGATGACGACGGTGCCATCCTTTAGGATGTATCTCCGATAGTTGTTGGTCTTGATAACCTGATCCTGTATTGCACCGACAAAACCCTCGGTTTCCCCGAAGAGGTCACTAAAACGTAGCCAGTGGAGGAAGGCCACTGTGTCTACGAAAGGCTCATGTAGAGCCTTGGAGCTCCTTCTCCTTCCATACGGTCTCCCGGTCGGAAATGCTTTGCACTGCCGGGTCTTGCCATTGCTCTCTTGTCGTTGATAGAGTGTTAATCCTTTATCACAAGAAATGAATTCCTTATAGAATGGATCATCCGATCTCTTAAGGAAATATTACGAAGGCTGCACACTTCGCGATTATGCATGATGAGCGCGCTCAGGAAGCCACGCCTACCATGCTTTCGCGGCAAGTACAGTCTCATTACCGACGATCTCGGATGATGCATTATATGCGACGTCATAGTAGTGCGGACTTTTCTATCCAGGGCGTTAAGTTCAGTCTGAGTCCACCTGAGTATAAGGCAAGGTAAGTCCAAAGGTATATATGAGGACAGACATGACCTAAACCTTATATGCGTGTGTCTTATTCATACCAGACAAAAGGCTGTTAAGCACTTTGGTCAAGCGTGCATAAAACACGTCGCAAAGTGACTATTTTATACCAGCCTCATTGAATACCGATGTTCTTGTTATAATTATAAATATTATGTAATTAATATTTACAGTGAGAACTCAGCGTACAATAATCTTTTACCCTATTTTATCACGCGGGAGTTGTAAGAGGCAACTATAGGACTTCCCAAAGTTGGCAAAAATATTAAGAAGTTTATTACAAAAATGGCCATTACTAAAATTAAGAAAATCGGAAAAATCAGGTGGATTGTGTGCTCGTTTGTCACCCTATCCTATATATATATATATATATATATATATATATATATATATATATTTTTTTTATTTTGAAATTAGAAACCTTAGCCAAACAAAAATTATTTTGATTCGAAATGGTCAGGAAAAATAAATAAATGAATAAATTCTTTATTTGCCTCAAATCTTTTAACAATTAAATGGAACTCTGGCTTAAACAGTCGTAATGACCGTATCTTACAAACAAAATGTTGGTAGTTTTTCCTGTTATGGTTCTCTTAACAACTTTATCGAAAAAGTTTTTGTCTCTGTAATTATTTCCTCGATTTAAGAGCCTTCTGGTATACTAAGAGACGACGGTAGGCATGACTTCATTTGCTTAGAAGAGAGGTAAAGCCCCATTGTTATACGTTACGTGTGTAGACACTTTTACGACCTATCATCTCAGTGATGTCTCGTTTAAAGCTAGTGCGGCATCAGATGAGGATGAATGAGAAGAAGAGTAAATGAAGCAGCTAAGATTCTGAGATATGACTTTATAATTGCACCATCTCCTGTAAATATTAACAGACCTTGGTGCGGTAAAGTTTCTGAAGGAACTGTATCCTCGTCTTGTCGTCGTTACTGCTGGTGATATGAAGGCTGGTTCTTTTCTCGCTCAAAGGCGAAAGCTATTCAGCGAGTAAAAGAAGCTGGCAGGTGTACCTGACACTAAACCGCGGGAGGTAAGACTGCATGTTGATTCCGAGTTTTAATTTTCTTATAATATTAAAAAAATATTAGTATGGTATGAAATAAATATCTTACAACTTGAAATAATAGTTATTTTCATCAATCACTTGGAATACATTAAATGAAGAACTAGCAATAACGTTTTAATAAAAGATTTTTAAAGCAAACAAAAAATGTTTCATAAATAATTTAACTTTTCTTAATTTTGTTTTAGTTATTGGCCTTCGATTGTTTGCTTTATCGTTTTTTTTTATCTTAACGAACTAGTGATGTTTGTAATTTGGAATAGTCCGCGTCTTTGTTGAATGTTATCTAAACTCTCTTTCCTTTGCATGGTGCCCGTATGGTGTTATCTTAGTCTGATGTCGAGGTCGTGGCAGCCGCATGCGAGCTCTATACTAGTCGCGTCTCGCATTGGGCATTCCGTCGAAGTAAAGGCCGCGATTCGGTCGCGTCATTACGGTTTCACTGTATCACGTGTCGCGCAATCAATTTCTTGTCAACTTTTATGGTGACCCAATTGAAAAATAGTTCTCTTTGTTTGTAAACGAGCTGTTATTATGAAACAAGTGATAACGTATAACAAAGTGATTAAATTTGGTTTTTAATTGCGTTAGTCTCAATTGTTTAGAGTTTACCTATTGCATTGCATATGGTTTAACACGAAATGACTCAGTGTTCTGAAGTTTTAATTTGTTTACGACAACAACTACCTAGATTGTGTTACGTCTGTTTGATGGCCGTGAATTTGGATAAAGAAGTCTAAAATAGAACGCGAAATTGCAATTATTTAATATGGAATAACTGTTTTGCAACATAACGTTGTTTAAAGAAACACCTTTTTGTGTTATGTAAATATAAAATTCAGTTATATCCAACATGTTTAGCAGTTGGAGTTGGCGGCTATTATTGGTGACGAGTGGAATCGTTATAATATGCGCAACCGCAACTGCGTATACCACTCCAATAACACAAACAGGTTTGAATTTTATCTTTGATCTATTGACTGATTGACTTCTGCTAACACTAACATCTGAAGTCTGAACTATCATAGATTATCACAATCGGTCTAAACAAATCAGTGTTACCAACTTATAATTCAGTAATAGTTTGTGACATGATTAGTCAAATCCTCTTGTATCTTGTGTATGTGGTGGAGGACAGTGTTAGTTTCAAAGCTATGCCCGACATGGTTTATTTTAAATAAACCTATACTTATTGGACGCGTAGTTAGTAACGTGAACATAGTAATGTATTTAGCAGTTTTTTTTGCTTCAATTTTAAATAAAGTACTCTGTGGTACTTAGTTTGTCCATTGGAACTGAAATATATTAGACCCAAGTATAACTAATCTTTATAATTAGCTCAGTTCACCTTAATACAAGCTGTGGATTAATGATTGTCTCACATAGGTATATAAATACCACCACAGTCTGCGAAATTTGACTTTCATACACAATTACAAACATTTATAATTTATGTACGAAAATGCATGCGCTTCATAACTTTGTAAAGCCATACCTTTGAGACTGGCAACTCCAACCGTTACAATTAAAAAGAAAAAATAGAAGCTTAGAAGTAGAAGTAGAAGAAACAAAACTCTTTATACTGTTTATTTATGGTAACGCACGTGTTGTTTGCAAGTTAATACAATGGAATGAAAAGTACAGCGGAATGGCTCTGAAATTATTCTGATTTTTAAACAATCAATTGTTTGATACATAGCCATTAACCATTGAACGACGAAAAAAAGATGCTAAACTTCTCTTTCTATTTTTAATCGGGGGAAGTAGAACTGATATTTTAATCATCTTTCTATGCTGACTAATTTAATGCTTGGTGTTGTTAAAGCTTGTGAAATGGAATAAAATTAGAATATAACGTGTAGAGCTAATTGCTGGAAAATTAGATAGCTTGGCTAATGGATTAAAAGTAAACGGCTTTTATCGTGTTATAAATAAATTGTGCTAACAGATTGCGCACATCTAATAATGTGTACTCATAGCTCAAATGTAATGTGACTAATTTGTAACTATTGTTGATAATTGAAACCATTCACCAGTTGGATCAGTGCTATCTTATTGCCTTTTGCCCTGGCGCGGTAAATAATATATTAATAAAATATGTTTTCGTTTCTTTTTAACAATGTAAGTTTTAATCATAAATTTAATTTATGAAATTAGGAAATATGTATATCATTGTTTAAATGATGTATATTGTTACACTTTAGAAATATTTCCTCCCAATTTATGCAGAATCACTCCATAAGTATAAGCCTATTTAACGAAAATAAAAGTCATAAATCCGATATACAATATTTGATATTTGTTATAAATGTACGCGACATTCAACTGGCATGATTTTCACCTTAGGTACTACGAACGATTTTAAACGTGCCTTGATGAAGACAATGTGCTTAAAAACTGTATAGAACTTTAATTCGAAAACTAATCTACAAGTGTAATGGAATTTTTGTAAGCTATTGATTACATATTGGTTAAAGGCCCGAACTTAAGCGTACCTACACAAATGTCACATGCACAATTTGCTTTACCTGGGGTGTTTCGTTAAGTTCTTTTATTTTTTATTAATTTATTTCTTATCATATAAAGCAATTAGACTCGAGTGACAGACTTATTGAAGTTGAGTCGTGGATTAGAGGATGAAGTTTGCTTTGGTCTTAATATTTTGCCGGTCGTATGAACTTTTCAGGAAAATAAAACATGATAATTATATAGGAATAGCTAGAAAAACTATTATAATATATAAATTAAATCGTAGTTGATATGCAATAAGGAAATTGTCACAATAAGTTATAATAATTTAATATAATGAGATAAGAATCGAAAGAAGTAAACTTTATTCAAAGAATTTATTAATATAAATTAATCAACAAAGGATAGACTAAAACACTACAGTCCGTAGAGTATACGATACAGTTCCGCAATCACAGGGGAGAGTCCAGGCCTTTGTTGGTTTGTACGTTTAACGCAAAGTAGGTCGACGAGAATCAGGAGCACGTAGAAATTTGCTAAGAGTCAGGAGCATGCAACAACTACAGGAGCACGCAGCAACAGCAACTGCCTCCATAGCTACTTGGAGGAGTGACTTCCAGGTCAATTCTGAATTCTATGCAGTGAATTTTCGACATTTATTTCTTTACCTATGAAATTACCGTTTCGTTGAGATCAGTGACGTGGAAGACTAAATTCAAATAATTTTCTTTATAGGTATCTTATTTCTTATCCAAAATTAGTAATTCATATTTTGTTACTATTGTTTTGTTGATATGGTACGCATTATCGACAATGATTTTTATCCTTTTTAAAAAGTTATTTTAAAAAACAAATAAATATATGGCCAGTGATGACATATTAAGACTGATACGGAACACGTAACATAATATGTAGTTGGCCATATGAAAATGCTCAAGATAGCTCAGCGAGTTACAGAGATGGCTAAGCTCGGTGTTTCTTTGCGTAGTAAACTTCGTAATGATATAACTTGAAGAGCCGACAAACTATGAGGAAAAAAGATTCTCCAGTGACTGCCTTATATTGGTAAGCGAAGTGTACCCTTGGCTATAGATGCAGGAATTTGAAACGACAGATGCAGGATGCTCAGGTCTCTTAGACTCAGCGACGTTTGGCGGGGTAGATCTATGTTCAGCTGTGAATTTGTGATGGGCTGTAATGACGATGATGATGATGGCTTATAAAACTCCAGAGATTATCGCTTGACTTCGACTATATAACCAGTAGTTTTGATTGTATAATGTTACTATGGAGCCGTGGTAGCTCACATGGTTAACGCTCGCTGTAAATATAACAGAACGTAAGTAACCCGGGTTCGATACCCACCGGCGCCAATGAAATTGTTTACTGTAACTTTAAGTGCTGACTTATCACGTGCTCGGCGGCGAAGGAAAACATCGTGAGGAAACCTGCATGTCTGAGGAATAAGGAAAGAAAAAAAATTATTTCGAAGACATGTGAAGTTCGCCAACACGCATTGGGGCAACGCGGCGGACACTGTGCCCAGCATTGGACGTATATAGGCTGTAACTTTACTTTACTTTACTTTACTATTCGGTCGATGGTTGCTCATCTAATCCTGTGGTGACTGCTGCCGGTGTTTTTCAAGTGTCCGTTCTCTTCGTAACTCTATTCCTGTTGAACATTAATGATCTACTTATGCCCGGTATCTATGGGTATGCGGACGATAGCTCAGTTGTGGAGAGATACCAACCAAGTGCCCGGGCCAGTCGGGATCAAATACAGACAAAATGAGAGGTTATGGTTGAGCATGTGAATCTTACACTACAGGCAGTCTCCGACTGGGGCGATACCAATCTCGTGAGATTCAAAGCGTCCAAAATACAAGCGTGTCTTTTCACCGCTAAAAGGAGCCCGCTCGCCCAGGCTCCTACTTTTCGGAATGTGTCCTTGGAGTATACTGAGCACCTTCAGTTGTTAGGGGTTAAATTTTCTCCGAACCTCAACTATGGGTGGTTCATTGAGTCCAGAGCCAAAGCAGCCGAGAGTAAATTTGGTGTCCTTGTAGGGGTGCGGTGGTACTTCACGCCGGGGCAACTTCTTGCCTAATGCGAAAGTCCGGTCGTGCATGGAGTATTATAGTCAAGACTCTGGACACAAATTAAACACTGTCATGTTTTTTGATTCGATGACTGCGAAAAAAGTATCATCCGGAAGAACAAAAGCGTAGTATTGCCGCAAATGTTTTAGGGCCAGCTAGTCAAAAATGCTTGACTTAGATAGTGACAAACTGTACGATGAGGTTGGGCATATTTTGGACTTTTGGGTGGGATGCAAGCACAGCTCGTTGAAGAAATAAGAGCCGATTTACGCTGGGTTGATTTTTTTACGAAATCGAAAGACAGAAATCCCTGTCCTGAATTTAAAAAAATGGTCACGTTTTTTCTTTCCATTCCTGTCTCTAATGCTTCTAGCGAGCGCGTATTCGGCACGATGGAACAAGCATTGAACAAAAAAAGAAACCGAATATTTCTTCAGTAAAAGCAGTTACAAGGTACTAACAAACTTCTATTTTCATGTAAAAACTTTTATGATTTTGTGATGGAAAATCGAAATGTTAGATTTTGCGCGAAAGCAAAGTAAATATAAATTTAAAAATTAGTAAATGGTCGAGATTTTCTTTCACCCTCCCCCCTTACTCGATTTCATAAAAAAATTCTCCTGGGTTGGTCCTTTCGAGAACTGGTAACCCTATGCGTACAGCAAAGGAGTGAACTAATTCCCCGCGTCTGTCTTCCGTCCGAATACAATCTGGGCGTCTTCAAGGCAAGAGTGAATAGGGTTTTGTTACGCTAATACAGTGCGATTTACCATCTAAGTCTGCATCACCACTTACCACCAGGTGGCATTGTGGTTACTTATACGTTAAGTTTAAAAAAGGTATGACGAGCATTATATTTGTAATTTATTATGGACACTCGTTAAACGTCATAAAAGTCGTCTGGGGTAAAAGTAAATAGATTTCCGAATGAACGACGATGAATCAGAGTTGACAAATAATCCGAGTTCGTTGCAAACGGTCGTCGGACCCAGCCTCCGACTTTAGCGTCTCAAGCGGTGACTCATCGATAGTCTCAGATGAATTAACAATACTTTAGCAGGAACACGTTTAGTCATTCATATCGTTGCTTATCTACCTATGTTCCTTGTAAAATAACTACAAAGTGAGTTCCACATACTAACGTATACGGAAATGTTCATCGACAGTTTAATTTGACGAACTAGGAGCTTTATAATCGTTATCATCAACTTGTAAACGGTCCAATGTATACGGGTCACATATGTTGCTGGAAAGATTGTAATATTTGTTTTGAGATCAGGGATTTTTTTAAATTAAGTTTCATATTGCCAGTTTTTTTTTTTAATTTCCAACTACTGAATTCTTCTGAAGTGGTCTTCATACCCAGGACTTTATTGTTAAGGTCTTCAACCAGTGCGTCCTGCCAGTACTCACATATGGTGCCTAAACGTGGACACTTACGTACGACTTCTCCATAAACTCAAAGTCACTCAGCGGGCCATGGAAAGAGCTATGCTCGGAGTTTCTCTGGTGGATAAGATTCGTAACGAAGAAATCCGCCGAAGAACCAAGATTACCGATGTAGCCTTCCGTATTTGCAGGCTGAAGAGGCAATGGGCTGGTCACATTTGTCGCAGAAGCGATAACCGTTGGGGTGGGCGTGTCATACAGTGGAGACCGCGTTTAGGTAACGTAGTGTGGAACGCCCCCTGGCTAGATGGAGCAACGATCTGCGCAAGGCGGCTGGCAGCAACTGATGCGTGAAGCCGAAGATCGGGCTAAGTGGCGCGCCTTGGGAGAGGCTTACGTCCAGCAGTAGACTGCCGCAGGCTGATGATGATTATGTTTACGTCCCTTGTATTAGTTATTTGCTAATAATAGTGTTATATAAAGTGTTAACATTATAAAAAGAGTCCAAAATATCAAAGTAAGCAGTGAAAAAATGTAATTTGATTTTTAATGTTAATTTTGTTGACTGTCATGAACTGTTATTTTTACGGAAGTGCATTATTTTTAACTAAACGTTTGCTTCGATGGGTGATAAATTAAACTTTATTAGGTAATAATTGTTAACGTAACAAACGTAACGTAAAAAGTAAACATTTCGTTTCATTAATAACATAATTGACTTTCTATGCCAGATTTCATCAGAATTCGTCTAACCGCTCAAACGCGATGAAAGGACAAATGTATTAATTCCAAATATTTTAAAATCATACAATTGAGAGCGATATATTTAATTACTACAGAAAAAAATCATTCGTGATATAGCAATTAATTAAACGAAATATAAACACATATTTTATAATTTTAAGTAAAATGAGGAGATAGTCTTTTTTATGTAATAAAGGTGACAAACGAGCACACAGTCCGCCTGGTGTTAAGTAGTTGCTGTGGCCCATTGAAATCTACATCTCTCCTCGACTACGAATCAAAATGCGGTTCTCATACGAAACAGCAGTGTTAAGCTGCTATTTATGTTGGTATATTTTTGGCAATTTCCCCGGTCGAGCCGACCCATTCGTGCTACAACCTACAACTATACTACTAATGTAGCTGTGGCTCCACCATGTACGAGAACAAAAATATTTCAAATAATCTAAACTCAATAGTAATTCAGTTATAATAACTCATAACTATTAAGATGCATTTTACTAACTTCTTTCTTAAATTTCGTTTTGTTAACTCTTGCAATACATAAATGATCAACATATGATAGATATTGATTTATTACCTTGTTATCACCAAAACATAAATATGTTAAATATTATAATATAAACATTAGAAGTAAATAATCCGCAGTAATTAAACTTTTGTTGACTACTGCACTATTTTGATGCTTTAAAAGAAAATAAAATTAGTTATTATGTTAAAGAAATCATTAATAAAATTGTTAAACCTTCTTTTGCGTCTCCTCAAAATTCTTGTTTTGAAGATATGGACGTGTATACATCTTAAACACCATGGATCTTTTCACTGCTCGTAAATATTCACCCCAAAATCTTATTTAGTATTTATAACGAGAATTTCACAAAATACTTTTTTGATTACAAAAATACTGACTAGGTAACTGTTATTTCAATTAGTGTTACAAGATTAAATACAACACACAAAATATTATAACCTTTATGACTTTGCTCTATTGAATAGGGATAAAGAAGAGTTAAGTAAGTATTAAACATGAATTATTATTATAACGAATCATAAGTGATTTATTAGATGATGACGTCCGTTGTGATGACATTCGTGAATCAGCAGCTTTAATGTACGTCACGTGTTTACTGATTATGCTATCAATAGATTAACTTCTAATTACGTTAATTTATATTTATTTTCGTTCTACTTTTTCTTATAAATAATGCCTGTACATCAAAAATCAAAAAATGTTTATTCTGTAATAATAAACTTACAACCATAGCAGTATATAAGATAAATACTTATGACAGGAAAACTCGCTCTTCCTTAATTGACTTATGTAATACAATACTTTATTAGTTACAAAAATAACATAACATTCCTTTCATAAAATAATTATGAAAAATTACGAAAATCTGTTATTTTAACAAATTTTCGATTTCGTGATAATCTTTCCACTTGAGCTCTTCAATAAGAATTATCTTAAATTTTTTACTAGTTTTAGAATAAATATTCAATTATTTATTTAAGTAATTGTACAAATAAGAGGATTTTTTTTGCCTGTTGCCGTCTAGGAAATGTTGTTTTAACCGGATCACTTAGAGCTACGTCAGTTTTTCTCCTTTTATTTTCGAATTCAGAGTTATATGCAAGGGACTTGTGTAGCTTAAGAATTATTTATAACTTGCGAACTGTAAGGAGTTCACACAGGATGTACTTTTTTTTTTGTTTTTTTTTTTTTTTTTTTTTTATTTTAGTGGGTTCTTGTTTTTTTGGTTTTTTTTAAGGGAAGTCCACCTTTTTTTACAGGAGTTGTATACAGGAGTAATTAATGCCAACTTCAGAGCAGTAGGAAAAACGCCATCCCTAAAGCAAAGATTAACCAGGTGTGTAATCATGGGTACTAATATTATATTCGCCTGTTTTAGAAAATTGATGGTGATATTGTCATATCCACGGGCACTCTCTGTTTTAATATATTCTCTATATCCCTAACCTCCGGATCATCAGTCTCCAGCGAAGCAAAAGATGAAGCGTGGGAGCTTACTGTTTTATCTATAGTGGAAAAATTAATAGAGTTAGGTGTTGATAGAATATCCTCCGCCCGGGATTTTTCAACATTGGCAAAGTAACTATTAACCAAGGTAACGGCTTCAAGAGGGGTCGATTCAACTATATATTTTTGTCTAGTGACTGCTTGCGATGTGTGATATGATTTATTGCTTTCCAGAGCATCTTAGGATTTCCGGTAAATGCACTAGTGGATCTGCTCGGTATGGATTTCTTTCATTATAAAGAGGATGTACCATACGTTTCACTACTTACTAATTTTTTTATAAAATAATAAAATTAAGTGATGGTAACATGAGTAAAACAATAAACATCTAGGTTACAAAACTAAATGTTTTTTCTCAAAAATTTCTTTTCTCGTGGAATGTGTAATAAATATTCAACTCATCCGTGTGCGGTATGCAAGTATGATTTATGTTTCCATTGTAAATTTTCTATAAATACTTTGGCTCCAGCCGAGGAACGAATTTAACACCGAAAACTGTTTTGCAATCTTAACAGAATTGGTTTCTTAAATTTTCTTCATCTTAACATTATTGGATTGATCTTTGTCCTTTGTCAAGTGTTTTTACCTTGTGGATTTTACTTTAGTTTTGTCTTTGCCCTTAGTTTGAGGAAATATTGTATAATAAATATATCAATTACTCTTGGCTACTTTACGAACTTCATGTATCACGCCGACGAAAATGACAGCTGTTGCATCAATATAATCTTAAAATACAAGAGTAAATGTTCTATTAATAAAACAAGTGCAGATGACTAGTATTTTATTGATGCGTGACGGTTTAACTTCCACAAACTATAATCATATTAAATAAGAGTTATGTTTTTGTCATCTGCGTACGTTTTCGCACAATTTCGTTGAATACACAACTACATATTAGACTTTAAAATTGTAATTATGAATACGCGATACAAGAAGTCGTGTAGGTATATAGACGAAATAACAAATTCTAAGTGGCCTCTTATTGTTTGATAAATGTGTAGTGGGTGTTGTAAGAATCTAAACTACCCGATATCGACACGGGGGTGTCGCAATAGGCTACAGAGCGACATTGAAACAGGGGATCAGGGGACAGGAGCATCTTCCTGATAACTTAAAAATAATAAAGAAAATTGCGGTTGCCAACCCGCCTGACAAGCGTGGCAACTATGGCAATATCCTCCTCACGAGGCAATCTATGGGGAGATCTATGGTAGCTATAATGAACAACGTAATAGAATGGATTGTTTGATAAATTATAAAGAAAAGAAATATCGTTTGGGTACGGGGTTGGGCCGTTTTTGAGTGAGAAAGAACGGGCCACAAGGAATGGTACCGGTTCTGACGTCAGTCACGTACTTGGTGGGCTGTATATCTTAATAAGATACTTACCTACTTTTAGGGTAGACACTGGCGAAATGTAACAGCGATTATACGTAAATCTTTAAAAAAAATATTATATGATCCTAAAATAGTAGCGAACTCATTTATTACTTTCTCGATCTATAGGAAATTTACACTATTTGAGTGTAAACAGTAATTTAAATAGAACAACTTTAACAAAATCTATCGAAAATAATCTCTTTTTAAATCCAGTTGGACTGTGGGACTCGTTTGTCACCCTTATCTTATAAAAAAAGCATGCATATTTCGATTCGACCGGAGGAGGGCCAAGCGTGCCATCATAAATAGCCTAAAATAACAGCATATTTCTGCTGTGTTTCGTATAGTGGTTGAAAACTTATCTGAATTTTAATTATTTCAGTTTATTTAAAATCAATACAAAGAATATTTTACAACATAATATTAGCACTTCATTCCTATTGTTCTTTATCGCCACGTAAAAGTCTACTGTTGGACATGGGTCTCTCCTGATCTCCAAGTTCCTGGATTTATCTTAATCACGTTTGGCAGGCAGATCGACAATCGCCGTCGATCAAAAATCGTAGTGATGATATGGGCTGATAGATTCTTTTACGCCGCCAAAAAACGTAATATTTTCCGAAAATAAATGTAAAAATGTGTTCAAATTACTTTATTAACTTGTTTTTACGGATATATTATACGTTATAGTTAAACATATATTTAAAACAAAAAGCGGTAGCGGTAGGTACATACCATATTAATTGGAGCAAAAATTAACTTTTAACAAAACGTAAAACTCACTTCAAAAATCTAAAAATAATAAAATATTTAATGTTCTGAAGTTATGAGTGAACTAAAAAATATGGCAATTTCTGTCTTTAAATATTTATTTTGTATTATATTAAAAACTTCATTCGCTGTTTTGCCTAAAAGACTGAATTTGTCTGGTTGTTTTTTCTAGCATTTATCTCTACCCCTCAAGTTACAATCTAACAAAAAAAAAACCTCATCAAAACCGGTTCTCGGTTGGTAAAGATATCGCGTAATATAAGAAAAAAACACAAATCGAAACAAATAGTGTTGTAAATGTCCTTCTTTTTGTAGTTAGTTGAATAATCTTTTCTTTAATTTGGTTAAAAACAATCAGTTTTTCATAACTTAGCTTTTGAAAGTTGGCGTCTTTATCCGAGTAATATTTAGCTATCAAAAACTCTTTATAAGATATTTTACAGATCTTATATAAAGGTTGACCTCAGAATAAATTGTATAATTTTTCAAATATAATGACATTGAAGATATTAACTTTGTTACAACTCAAACAATGGTAGGTAGGTAAAAATTATTTTTTTACGACGTTTGTTTGACATTGGCAATGACTTGGCGACCGCGAAGTTCCTTTATTGTAACTTAAATTAAATAACTCTAAATTTCCATAGAAAACGATATAAAACTAGCTGTATTAAAACTCTGTAATATTATTGTAACCTGTAAGAAATAAACATTTTATTAAGAAAACGACTTATGCATTACTACTATAGCTTTTCTTTTTCATTTGCGGTATAGGCAGAGAGGATTTTACTTACTTACTACTTTCGCTTGTTTTTTAGTTTGTAGCTATTGTAGGCCTCATTCAAGTATTCACACAATCATATAGCCTTTCTCTCATAATCTTGGTTTACGTGGGTGACCCTCAGGATAATTTAGGGCAGTGGTTGTTAACAGGAAGGTTCGTTACGATATTATATATTTTTATCTTCGGTTCGCACTGCCGGGAATATATATGTATGTAGATTAGGGATGGGCCGAATATGGATTTCACCGAATACGAATATTCGGTGAATATTCGGTAAAATTTTTACCGAACCGAATATTCGGCCGAACATTATTCGGCAGGATAACCTCGGGACTTAACCAATTTATGTCGAAACTTGTTACCGTAAGGCACACGGGATTAGCGCCGGACCCTGCCTCTCGCTTCCCGCCACACCTAACATGTTATTGTATTATCTAGTACTGAGCAAATTGCCGGCACATGCTTATGTTTTGACTATTCTTGTGATAAAAAGTATTTCGTTGTTTTATTCTTATTAAAGTTAAATTATACCTATACCCTTTCTTTTGGTTAAGTTAACTTGTTGTTGGGAATTCGAAATAATTTTTTCTTATTCTCAGACATAAGGTTTCCTCACGATTAATTTTTGTAAATCAGCACTTAAAATTGCAATTAATTTTCATTGGTGCCAGCAGGGATCGAACTCGGTTTGGTCGTGCACTGTGAATTTACAGCGAGCGCTAACCATCTGAGCTACCATGGCTCTTTATTCTTAGTGATTAAGGTAAAGAGCCGTAAGAATTTTATTCATAGTGAAAATTGATAATTGTATGTTAAAAATGAGCGGCAGGAGATTTACTATTTGGACTTATTTTAGAGAAACTGACGACCAAAGTAAAGTGAAATGTACTAATGTAATTTAATGATTCTTTGTTTTATTCCAAAAACATTTTATCAAGTTTCTATTTGCCATAATCGGAAATAAATCCACAGTGCCTCAAAAACATAAATGTATAGATGTTGAGGCACTCTTAGAGTAAGTAGATTTAAGGGGAAATATAACCTCAAATGGCTTAGCAAGATCCTCCGTTATGCCAAAAGTATTGCAGCATTAATTTTGAAATAAATATATGGTAAAGTTGAGGATTAATGTTAAGGACTATATTAGACGAAAACACGATTCCGTAAAATTTTCTCGATAGAAAAAAAATCCAAAGTTACCTCCAAACTGAACAATAAACCGCTGTTATTCATAAAATACTTTAAACAAGATCATGAAACTTTGCATACTAGCTGAACTAACTATAAAGCAGA
This sequence comes from Parnassius apollo, assembly GCA_907164705.1. NCBI lineage: Eukaryota > Metazoa > Arthropoda > Insecta > Lepidoptera > Papilionidae > Parnassius > Parnassius apollo. The sequence continues at coordinate 2,421,137 of CAJQZP010001593.1, read as the reverse complement.
GCTTATGTTATTTACTTTTTTAAATACCATTATTTTCACTGTAAAAAAAGAAATTACCTAAACTATCGGCGCGTAAGCTTGATTCCTGTCGCCCCGTTACCCCGTTAGCCATTAGTGTCGCTCCGGCTTTTGAAGGGAGAAGTTGTGTCGCTTATGATTAGAATACACATTACGCATTTACGCAACAGGACGACGTAAAATTAAAATGGGAAATAACCGTTATAAAAATAAGAAGCGACTGGGTTGGCGTTAAGAAAAGGGCATAAATATGATAAACCTAATGAAATAAGTATCTAACGACCTATCTTACAGTATTAGTGATTACAAACATGTCGGTATATAGCATACGACGCGCGGGGAAGTGGGGGTGATTAGAATTTGAGCTGACTTACTATATCCCCTTAACCCATAAATAAAATATACTTTCAACAGTAAAGTACATCGCATTAATTAAATCGTACATTTCAATACATTAGACACTATGAAAATGTTCGGTTGGAATGTTCGGTGATTTAGCCGAATATTCGATATTACGAATATTCGGTAAACCTGCCGAATATGCCGAATACCGAATATAAAACTAACTAAAGAATATTCGGCCCATCTCTAATGTAGATAGATAGTCAACTACGACCATCTTTTTTACGGACTGTAAATGATTTGATGTAAATGTATTAATTTCAAAATAGAAAAGTTTTTTAATCTATCACTCCCTATAAGTCCAATTTGAAAATAAGTAACAGTCCTTCAGTTACGATCTTCCTATTTGGGCCCATTTTTAGTCGTTAGAGCGGTCAAACCGCGAACTCACCTATTATGCTAATTATCAAGAAATCCCAGGTATTGTGACGGGCAACTAAGGAACCCTACTAGCTGTACATTGTGCGGGGCCCGCCACGCACTTGACCAGTTTTTATCTCTAGTTTTTATGACAACTGGTTAATCTCTATGAATAAAAATAAATTGCTGTCAGTTAGTTTCTTTAAAACTCGATAACGGCTCGAACGATGTTGATGAAATTTTTTGTGTGCGTTTGAATCTCTGGATGGTTTAGACTCACAGTTGGACCCGGTAGGTGGCGCTGTTGTCGAGATCCAGAAGTTACCCGTGCGAAGCTGGTAGTTATCTCAGATAATTTATTATAAAATTAAAGTTATAAACAAACTTACAGTTCACCTAATGGTAGGTAAATACAAACTATTGCAGCCTATCCTGCAATCAACTTCAAACAAAGAAGTCTACAGAATATGCGTTGTCACCTCTAGGAAAAAAGACGGAATGTATATCACATACTTACGAGTAGATTTAATTAAAATTAGTAGAGGTTGGCCGAATATGGATTTCACCGAATACGAATATTCGGCCGAACATTATTCGGCGGGATTACCTCGGTACCTAACCAATTTATGTCGAGACTTGTTACCGTAAAACGCGCGGAATTATCCCCGGACACTGCCCCTCGCTTATCATCTAAGACAGAAAATTGAACATGCTTATGTTTTGACTATTTTTGTGAGAAAATTTACAATAATAAAAATTAGTGGCAGTACATCTACTATTTGGAGTTATTTTAGAGAAACTGACACCAAAGTAAAGTGAAATGTACTAATGTAATATAATGTTTCTTTGATTTATTCCAAAAACATTTTATCAAGTTTTCTATTTGCTATAATTGGAAATGAACTTACAGTGTCCCAAAAAAATAATAATATACAAGTAGATTTAACCCATAAATACAATATACTTTTAACAGTAAAGTTATTAAAGACATGACATTACTCAATTCGTACATTTTAATACAGTGGACACTTTAAATACCACTTTAAGGAATGTTTGGTGATTTAGCCGAATATTCAGCCGAATACGAATATTCGGTAAAGCTGCCGAATATGTCGAATACCGAATATGAAACGAGTATTCGGCCCATCTCTAAAAAATAGTATGATATAAATATTTTAAAATTGTTTTCCATCATTTTAAGCCCAAGTAGGCAGATAAATTTCTATCTACTTAATGCCTACTCAGTACAATAAGTCATTAATCAAAATTATTTAACATAGTGAAAACGTAATGTATTCGCCACGTACAATGTAATAAAGTTGCCATTAACTAGTTCTTATATTGCTGTATAAAAGTTAATGACTGTAAGTGTTTATAATGAACACAACATGTTGCTTTGTATACAGGGCAATCATCATTAATTTTATTATATTTTTATATAATTATATTTTTATATAATTATATTTTTATAAAATGGTTATGGAATAGAATGAATCCTCATTAGCTCAGGGCCTAAGTTACCAGATTCGACACAAATGGAACTGCTACATGAATGAACATCAAGTGCTGATTTACTAATGATGACGATTAATTAATTAATTAATTTGTTTATTGAAACTTGCAATTTTAACAGCCTAACTCTCGACAGAAACTACCTAATGCGGTAATGTAGATTTTTTTCATGCTTAACAAGAAATGTGGCCAATAACTGTAACAAATTGTAAACAATCCTACCCAAGTGAATTCACACAAGGTACAACGGAATAGGTCAGTCAATGTCTTCAGCCATTCTTTTAAAAATGCGTAACGTTCGCGTTAAAGACGCCTTGTCTAGTAAATTGGTACGAGCGCGGCTCGGACAGAAGCGGCGGTCATCATTACCCATTATCAATGGAATGTAATGGAGTTGGAATAAAATTAAAAGTCTATGCTATAATTTTACGTTAGAGTACAATTCCATGTATCTCATTAAGGATCCGAACAACCCCTTCTTCATCCTTAGACCAATGTAATCACCATTTCGCAACAGTAGGGAGATCTTCGCTAAAATAATCTTAAGAAACTTCAAGAAAAATTCAAGAACGACAGATGTTCAAAATCTAACCCAAACTCTTTCTATCTGCATCCTACTGATGAGCAAGAAGTGAGCCGAATTATTTATAACCAAAAACCAACCGTTCTCCAGGATTAGACCACGTCAATGTTACACTGCTTAAAAATACCTGCAATAATATTATTATTCCTCTCGTTCACATATTTGATTAAAGCTTAGAAACGGAAGTTTTTCCAGAATCCTGGCAAACTGTAGACTGACACGACGAGGATTAACGACATCTTAAAATTGAGTAGGGTTGGTATATTTCTTTGCGACTTGATTTTTGATTCTTAAGCGACAGTAGCCTAATGGCAGGGCGCGGACCGCGAACTCCAAAAGGTCGTGGGTTCGAATCCGCCATTCGACTACTGGCGTGAACCACTCGTAACACAAGCAATTTAAGCTTTCCACGAGTGGTTAAGGGGAATATTAGTAATGTTTATAGCATTGTTAATATTCTTTTTAAAAATAAATAAATAAATAAAATATTTGGTCACAAGAGTAGTTAACGGGAGTACTAGTTATGCTAATAGCGACACTAGTATCCTTTTTTTAAATCAGTAAAAAGGGTTGTTATTGCTTGAAGATTACATACATTACATATTTCTTCTGGTCTTAAAAGTAGTTTTTTGACCTAAGTATAAAACAAAGTCTCTCCCCGCCGTCTGTGCGCTTAGTTATCTTTTAAATTAGGCAACGGATTTTGATGCGGTTTTCATCAATATACAGAACGATTCGAGAAATACAAAAATCACCCATACGAACCGGGGTGGATCGCTAGTTTTGTGAAGAACGTTTCACAATTATTTTAAAAACATTACGTAACTAACATTTCAAAAATTAAAGCAAAATACTTTCAGTAATTACTTCTAATCACGTAATCGTATTAAGACTTAATGGCATGACCAAAACTAAATCGTTAAATGGTATGTATATAGTAAGTCTGTTTATCCGCGTCTGTTTGTATGTACGTTTAAAATTAAAATTACTTGATAGAACTTGACGGGAACTAACAAAAAAATTATATGTATAATACGAGTAATATTATGTAAACTTAGGAAATTATGGTGTTTTGTAATCTAGTCGTAAAAAGATATCTCCTAACTGTTGAACCGTGCCCGAACAAAATGGGACGAGTTTCAAATAAATGTATAATTTTTTATTTAATGAAAACGTAAAGTAACATCCTAAAATAATGAGTTCCACGGTTGACCATAGGTCACATATTTTACTGAAAGAGTTTTGAACAAATGAGTTTCATGTTTCCCTATGGACTGAGAAATTTAATTTGATATTTAAACGCGGAAACTACATCTATTTATTAACAAATCAGTCGAACTGACTGAATCCTGGAATTTGGAGTAAAAGTCTTCAGTTAGTTATTCTTCAAATATTTTGGGCTTAGGAGCCAATTAGAACTTTAAAACAGTCGATGGACATTTTTAAAGCTTTAGTAGTGTTTATGTATAATCTGTAGATAAAAGACTAACGTTATACATTTTTAGGATATAGACCATGTGAATGTTCCTAAACGTATTGGTGATTAGGGTTACTACTTATACAAATTAATGAAACAGTTGTAATAATCAAACAAAAATAATTGAATAAAACAATTAAATATAGATATTTAAATTAAATAAAAAAAATAAAAAAAAAACTGTGTAAAGTCATGTTTATTTATAGCTGTCATAATACTAATAAGTAAATTTAGAGTCTGCGTAACTTAAAACTGTAATGATCATATAATCTGTTAAGTAATCAGAGGATTAATTATTAAGATCTAACCTCTGATATATCCTGAATAATGCGTTTATTGAATGAAATATCAATTTACGCTTTTTGTAATTCCACGGGTATTAAGAGGTAAATTAAATATAATATTTTCATTCCATCTTCAACTATCAAAAATAACCCCTTAGTCCACCTGGACACGTGTCTGCCAGTCTGCCCTTTATTCTGTCTTTTGAACATCTTAGACATCAAGTTTCCACTTGGTATGTTCGCACTTAAAATTCCAAATAACAATTACATTGGTGTCAGTAGAGATCAAACTCGGTAGGTATGTGCATATCCTCAGTTATCATGGCATCTGCAGTACCTCAGTTATCATGGCCACATAAAAAATAAAAATGATTAAACGTATAAGTTGTTTTCTAAACGATGTGATAAAGAAGACATGTAATTTATAAGTAGGACAAGGTTACCTAGGTTTCAAGGTTGGTATACCAATTATGAGAATGTACTAGAAAGCTTTTTCCTAGTAAGCAGGATTCAAGGAATTTTCATTCATATTATGTTATTTTGAAGTAATGCAATGAAGTCAGAATATACAATGATGATAAGTTTAATAAGCATATGATATAATCATGACATCTCGAACTGTTACTGGGTTAAGAAGAATGACAGCTCTTTTTGTCAACTCTCAGTTTATAATTCTCAACGAGCATTTTGGTCGACATCGTATCTACATGAGAGGAAGTATCTCATTCTACATAAATTTAATAACCGGATGCATATACTGATATCTTAACAGGGGCATCCGGTGCAGCGAAACAAAGTGTTCTTTTTTGTACAGTGTCCACTGTATATGAGAAATAATAATTTAATTATAATATTATATAACACCGTAGTAGATCAGGGGCTAATCGTTCGCTGTAAATTGCACAGTACGCGAGCAACATGTGTTCGATCCCAGCCGGCACCAATGAAAATATTAAGTGCTGATTTAATACGTGCTCGGCGGTGAAGTTAAACATTGTGAGAAAACCGACATATCTGAGAAATAAGAAAAAATATTTCGAGGACATTTGAAGTTCGCCTACACGCATTGGAACAGCGCGGTGGATACTTCCTTGCCGTAAATACCTCTCAGAAATGGGAAAAGGCTGATTACATACATAAGGGACGGGAGGAAGGTCCTTGTTATATTGACGCTATATTGTAGTTGATTTCCGAATATCTACTGTGCCCAACATTGGGACGTATATAGGCTGTAACTTAAGTTTTTATTAAACGTTACATGTTCATAGTAAAGCAGCAGCAAAAAGTAGAATAAAACCATCATCTAAAATTTAGTAATATGTCCTTAAATATGAAGTTGGCGTTTTGTACGGGAGGAATATAAAGTCATTTTTTTTGTAAAATATATTTAATTAATGAAAGTTACTATCTATGCTCTTTTGCCATTCTCATAGGTAGTTCATTGATCCCTTTACTAAAAAAACTATGGGGGCGAGAATCAATAAGCTTTTTGAAGGCGGTTTGGACTGCCGCATCGGAGTTGAATTTTTTTCTTTGTAAGATATTGTCCAAATTCCGGAAAAAATGGTAATCTGTTGGAGCAAGATCCGGGGAGTACGGTGGATGTCGCAGACATTCGAATTGTAGCTTATCTAACATAGTGGTAGTTTGTTGTGCAGTGTGTGGTCTTGCGCCGTCGTGAAGCAGCAGTGGCCTAGAGCGATTGACCGATCTCGGTTTTGTAGCAGCTAGTTCTTCAGCTAGTTCTTTGGTTTGCAGTTGCTGACAATAGATATCTGCCGTAATAGTTTGGCCAGATTTTAGAAACCTGTAGTGAACGACACGCCGTGTAGTGGCGGTTAAGAATATCCACTACCCCATATCTTCCCGTGGGTGTCGTAAAAGGCGACAGAGGGAGACAGGCAGGAGATGGGCAGCAGCATCTTCCTGATAACAGCAACTGTACGACAAAAAAAAACTGCGGTTGCCAACCCGCTCGCCAAGCGTGGCAACTATGGCAATATACCCCCCATGAACAATTACACAAATAGACGGCCCCCAGTCCCCGGCGGCCCCGCTATTCCTGGCTACGGTGGCGACCATGGTAACGGCGGGGCAGGGGGTGCTAAGAATCTCCGGTGGAGGTTCGGTTGCCACCTACGACGACTCGACCTGGCAACATTTAACGCACGCACACTGAGGACTGACGAGAAGATCCTGGAGCTGGAAGAAGAGATAGACAAGTTGCGCTGGAGTATTATAGGATTATCCGAGGTCCGAAGAGAGGGGGAGGACACGGTGATTCTCGAATCCGGCAACTTGTTCTATCACCGGGAGGGCGACCATCTGTCCCAAGGAGGTGTCGGATTTATCGTCCACAAGTCTCTCGTCAACAACGTTGTAAAGATTGGGAGTGTGTCGACGAGGGTCGCGTACCTGATACTCAGAATCACCAAACGGTATTCGCTGAAGGTCATACAGGTTTACGCACCAACCTCGGCACATTCCGATGAGGAGGCGGAGGAAATGTATGAGGATATTTCAAAGCCATGCATTCCTCCAAAACCCACTACACGGTGTTGATGGGAGACTTCAACGCAAAACTAGGCACAAGAGAAAGCGGTGAGCTGAAGTTAGGGTAATTTGGAGTGGGGCAACGGAACCGAAGGGGCCAGCAGCTGGCCGACTTTATGGAGAAAGAGGGACTCTTTATGATGAACTCTTTCTTCCAGAAGCGGCCCCACAGGAAGTGGACCTGGTCGAGCCCCGACGGTTCGACAAAAAACGAGATTGACTTCATTATGACGACCAGGCGCCAACTGTTCAGTGATGTCTCAGTGATCGCAAGGGTGAAAACTGGCAGCGATCACCGAATGGTTAGAGGCACACTGAACCTAAACGTTAAGTTGGAGAGGTCTCGTCTAATGAAGTCAACGCTCCGTCCCCCCTCGTGCTCTAATCCAAAATCTTGTTTTGCCTACAAGATTGCAATGCAGTGGACGATATGAATGACAAGCTCGTGGAAACTGTCCATGCGGTCGGAGCTAAGTTCTGCGAGACCCGCCGCAGAAGAACACAAAAACTCTCCGATCACACTCTTAATCTCATGGCTGTTAGACGGGAGATGAGGCTGCAATCGTCAACAGATTTGACAGCATACAGGCAACTGAACAGACAGATCTCCAAATACATGCGGCGAGACTTACGCAACTTTAATACTGCTCGTATTAAAGAAGCGATCGAGCGGAACCAGGGCTCCAAAGTCTTTGCCAGAGATCTGTCTACCCGTAAGAGCCAACTGTCAAGGCTGAAGACTGAGTGTGGCAACATCGTTTCCGGGACACCTGAGATTTTGAGTGAGATTGAGAGGTTCTATGGGCAGCTGTACACATCATCGTTGGAGCCACACGCAAGTGTGAGTAACGATCCAAGAACAAGTCTTATCTGACACTATTCCGATGATATTCCGGACGTAGGTCTAAGCGAGATTAGAATGGCTCTCAAGCACCTTAAAAACGGCAGGCGCCCCAGGCGAGGATGGAATTACAGCGGAGCTTCTGAAAGCGGGTGGAACACCGGTACTTGAAGTCCTTCAGAAGCTCTTCAATTCCGTCCTCCATGGTGGCACTACTCCAGAGGCGGGAGCAGAAGTGCGGTGGTCTTGTTCTTTAAGAAAGGCGACAATGCTCTCTTGAAGAACTACAGACCGATTTCCCTTCTGAGCCGCGTCTACGTGCTGTTTTCGAGAGTCATTACGAATCGTCTCGCACGCAGACTTGACGACTTCCAGCCTCCCGAACAAGCCGGTTTCCGAAAAGGCTTCAGTACCATAGACCACATACATACCCTGCGGCAGATTGTACAGAAGACTGAAGAGTACAATTTGCCACTTTGTCTGGCGTATGTGGACTATGAGAAAGCCTTTGATTCCGTCGAAATTTGGGCGGTGCTGCAGTCCCTTCAGCGGTGCCAAGTTGACTGTCGGTATATCGAAGTGCTGAAGTGTTTGTACAGTAGCGCTACGATGGCTATCCGAGTACAGAACCAGAGCTCGAAACCTATCCAACTGCAGAGAGGTGTAAGACAGGGTGACGTTATATCCCCGAAACTCTTCACCGCTGCTTTGGAAGACGTTTTCAAGCTACTGGACTGGAAAGGATACGGTATTAACATCAATGGCGAGTACATCACTCACCTTCGATTTGCCGACGATATAGTCCTTATGGCAGAATCGCTGGAGGACTTAAGCACTATGCTCAATGACCTCAATAGTGCCTCCCAACGAATAGCTCTTAAGATGAACATGGACAAAACAAAGATCATGTTTAATGTCCATGTCACACCTATGCCGGTAGTTGTGTATTGGTTGGCGTACGTTTACTGGGACAAGTCCGACTAGGTAAGTCCAACTTCGACCGAGAGGTCAATCGACGGATTCAACTCGGCTGGGCAGCGTTCGGGAAATTACGACACATCTTCTCGTCAGGTATACCTCAATCTCTGAAAACTAATGTGTACAACCAGTGCGTGTTGCCAGTGATGACTTACGGATCAGAGACGTGGTCCTTCACTGCTGGCCGTATGAGGACGCTCAAGGTCGCTCAGCGAGCTATGGAGAGGGCTATGCTCGGAGTTTCTCTGCGTGATAGACTCAGAAATGAGGATATCCGTAGTAAAACCAGAGTGACCGACTAGCCCAACGGATTAGTAAGCTGAAGTGGCAATGGGCCGGCCATATAGCTCGAAGAACCGATAACCGATGGGGAAGAAAGGTTCTCGAGTGGCAGCCTCGTACCGGTAGGCGTAGTGTAGGGCGACCCCCACTAGATGGAGTGACGACCTGGTAAGATATGCAGGAAGTCGATGGATGCAGGTGGCTCAGGACCGTGCTTTGTGGCATTACTTGGGGGAGGCTTATGTTCAGCAGTGGACTTGTGAAGGGCTGTGATGATGATGATGAGTGAACGACACCGGCGCTAGTCCACCAAACACTCACAAGTAACTTTTTCTGAGTCAATTTTTTTGGCTGGGTCTCCAGGGTTCAGCCATTGCGACGAGCGCTTCCGATTATCGTACAGTATCCACTTTTCATTACAAGTAATGATTCAATTTAAAATCCCTTCATTTTTCAACACAAGCGCCGTACACATCATTAATCCTTCGAGCTGTTTCTGCAGCACTGGTGCCACGGTAGAACTCGTACTCATAAATATACAGATATTTCATGTTTTCCATTGTGCGGTAATAAGCAACGCCAACGAAAAAAATAATGAGGAAAAAATAAATGAACGAGTGTTATTAAAACTCAAATGTACAAGCTAAATGGATTTATAAATGAATTTGGAATTCTTAACCCAAGAGGAGATATTTCAGATCAAAGTGGTAAGTGCGACAAAACGCTAATTTCATATGTAAGGACCCAATATAATTAGACAGATAAAAAATAGAAGATTTCATATGTAGAATGAAGGAAGTGAAGAGTAGATTAACCTCATTCTATTTAACCGTTGAACGTAGGTTCACCCATTACAAGTTTACAGGACTAGTTATATTCACCAAGCTTTCCTTTATACTTTTAATTTTAATCCCTATTATATATTATATGGATAGATATCAGAAGTCGGCTGACAAAGCCTTCTTTGTCAACCAACGGTTTGCAATTGGGGAAGAGGTGGGATACTAACCTTTACTTACAAGACTCTTAATTGTTTTTTTTTGTAATATGCAATGCTAAAATTTAAGTTTGAGGTTTTTAAAATTTATGACAGTAGTAGTAGTAGTGTATTAGAGTAATTCTGGCCTTGTTATTGTTTTTCATTATAACGAGAATCATTTTAACACGTTGCGTACGTTACCGGCCAATTTTGGCTTGTACATATACGTGACTTGCATTGGATGCGTCGATTAGTTGTTTCGTTTTTGCATGCTGTGCGGGGGTACTTTTACTATAAAATATTGTAAGAAGAGAAGAGGCAAATATATGTTTCGAATTGGCGTCTTAAATTCTAGCAATTTATGCTATCTTAATAATGCAAGTTATTTTTGTCTTGTATTATCAATTGTCAAAAATATTTATTGTGTGCTGTACCCGTAGAATACTATAATACACGGTAGAATGTATTATAACACAGAAGAATGGCTGTCAACCTTATTTTGTACGAGGATGAAGGAGGCGATGGCGTCGCTAAACCCTATTCGCTGTGTTGATAGACTGAGTAAATTAATTTACACATTTCAAAAAAATCGTTTTATTATTAAATTTGGAAACAATTGTAACGTCAAAACGCATCTCGTGTTGACATTTACACATGTGAATTGACATGTTAGTGACATTTTAGTGGCTACGTGGGCGCCGCCCACTCCCCCCGTTCTATTATGTACGCATTATAGTATTCTATGGCTGTACCATCAGTCATATGCGACTTGTACGCACTTGTCTGGTATGGCACCACTGGAGCAGGCAAATGACCCTCAGATAGGGGTTAGATGCGTTACTTGACCGAATATAAAGAAAATATCGTAATTTCATAATTTCAGGGCAGCAAAAAATTAATATGCCGTGGAAAATCCAAGTTTTAGACGTTTTCAATGTGTTTAACCAAACTTCAAATAGTGCCCATTTTCCCCATCTAGTTAAAGGAAAAAAGGAAAGAATTGTGCCCAATATTATGAAAAATTGCGTAAAGAAATTAAGAGTAAAGAAGCTCATAAAAGTGACAAGAGTAAAAATCTATTGTGGCAAATGTGATGTAACATTACGTTTGAACTGTTTTAATTACTCTCATTCGAATAGTCATGGAAAACCTAATAATTTGTAATGATAATTATAATATAGCTACTTTTCTTTTTCTTTTATTTTCATTTTTTTAAACTTTACCACCATCCTAGGATTTTCTTTTGTATCGTGGGGACAGTTTACAAACAAATTTCACAAGGACAAACATCCAAACCCGGAACAATTACTTGTAGGCCACACAAATACTTGTTCTGTACGGGATTCGAACCCGCGGCCCTTAGCGCTGTAACTTATTTCTAAGCCACTGCGCCACGGAGCTGTCGCTACTGATACTGTGCCGTTATTATTTTTAATTTTAACAAACCAATCTCTATTTTTTACATTTTTACCTGATACAAAATAAAAAATATATTTTGTTTTAGTTTCAGTGGCAGCATTAGCTATTTTGTCGATATATCTTAGGTTGCTAATCCTGCTGGCGCTATACCAGGTAAAAATTACTGGGTTTTTTAAAGCCTTGTATTTTCTAAAATACTAAATGCTGAAGCTACGTCACTTATTAGTTTTACTCTTATAATAGTAGAGGTTAGTAAATGGTCTAACTTAGGTTTATTGGGGAGATATAGACATAATGATGAAGGGATCTATACAAGTTTTTTATGTCTGGTAACGCACTAGATTTTAGATAGCGTACAAGTCATATTTTCCCCGTACAGCACTGTAACTCAGGAAAACAATTAATCGCAATCAACATGTTAAACAGTATGTATTATATACTCCATATATTATAATAGAAGACAATACTTTAAAATTATTTATAAATATAGCTAGTTTCGCGTGCTCAATAGTTTAATGGAATTAATTTATTGTACACTAGCTTTTCGCCACGCGGTGGTACTCGTGTCCATGTTGTAACGTTGACTGTCATGACCTACGCGTAATATGAAATTGCATAATATGGAGAGCTCAAGCTATCACATGAAAACATTCTCATTTTTTAATGATATCATTGGTTATCGTAATTTTTTTAGTGTTATCTTTTTTATCGCAAATGTTAATTGAGACTAAAGCATTTGCACAAAAGGAAACCACTATAAAAATCTTTCTTTCTTAATTGTTCACCATACACATATATATAAATAAACACACTCCGCCCCTCTTATTTACAGAGTACTTTCAGTATGTTTTGAGCTTTTGAGTATGTGTAGAGATAGACTTATTTCGTTGATAAGTGTAACAAGGGGATCCTAATCACTTAATTGGTTGACTTTTTCTATAGTTCGATACGATCAATTGTTATCTGATAGCGATGGAGCGGTTCATGCTATCCTGGTGGTAGGATTAATTTTCCGAATGTTGACCGCGCCTTGGTCACGCCCTAGATGCGAACAGCTAATTAATAGAGTTTTCGATAGGCACACAGGTGCGTGGTGCGCATCATGTTACAAATGCCATTAACATGATAAGCTCTGTCAACTCTGTCCCTGTTGGAATCCACGCTCATTTTCTACCTAATAATACTTTCTCATACAAATATAGACATTTGATATTAATTAGAACGCCTTTGACCACACATGATTAACTACATCGTACGTAATACGTACGCAACTACTTCATAACGTTTCAACTTGATAAATTAATGATTGGGAATTTTCCCACACAAGTTTTATGCTTGAGTACTTTTCTTGTTAATTAAGCATTGGCACGCACACAAAGTTGACATTTACCGACATTCTTTAAATAAGGTACTTGCCGGTAATAAGGCCTGTCGGCTAATAAGGCCTAAGTAAAGAAATCATATTATAATAGGTAATTAATAACCGCTCCCGCTCAAGGAGATAGCAACAGACTCCTATTCCACGATAATGTCTCTACAAGTTTGCAGAGACGTGCTATTCCGCGTCTTGCCACCAGAGTTGTATTATCTATCATAAGATACGTCACTGCTCCAATAATAAAAATTAGTCCAAATAAATCTTAGATATGTTCTGTAACGTTACACTTAGCTATCTAATATCGTTATCTTTATCTTTGTGAATTAATCTTCATTTTTTTTAATTTCCATTTTATTAAATACTTATTACACTCCCTCTTTGTGTGTAGTTTTTTTGTTTTATAATGTACCTAGCTTGTCAGGCAGACGTCGTTCTGCCCTTTTCGACGACGCTTTGTCATGTCATATTGTCCTATACATGGGCAAAAAAAACTATCCTATCTCTCAAGTTGGACCAAACTGCACACGGTGTGTAAATTTGATTAAAATCGGTTAAGTAGTTTAGAAGTCCATTGCGTACAAACAACGAGACACGTGTTTTATACCACTTTTAAAATGTTATAAATGCAAATAAATCGTACGCTTTTATTACTAAACTAATGTTAACGATCTGGTTTCAGCTGTTCAAACAGTGCAAAGACAAAGTGTGTCGTACAATAGTTAAGACTTTGACATTAAAAGCTATTAAATTATGTGTAAATTATTGGTCCTGCGCGTAAGCTCTCTCGGACTGTGTCGGATTGCGGTTTGATGATTGTGAGGGAATAGAGAGTGCACCTGTGCTTTCGTATACATTCGGACACTATAATTCTGTAGGTACGGTGTGTGAGCTAGTCTTCGTGGAGACTGGCCGCTGTGACAATAAATCTGTTGGGAGGACACTCAAAGCAGCAATCAACCCAACTCTGAACTCAACACAACCGACGTACTGATGGTAATCACGAGGAGTGCATTTATTTGTCAGTTTATTCATCATTATTCTAATGGCTTTAAGTGCTGTTAGGCGAGGAAATTTTTTTTTTTGGAATAGGTTAGCATTCATGTGATTATTGATCACAAATATTAAATATATTACGCAGGGTTTGATTATTTAAGTTCGTTAGTAGGCCGGCCTTACTACCCTACTATAGTAAAATAAAACCTACTCGCAAGGTTTTTAGAAATGTTCAATTTTTTTTTCTTTATAGCAAATAAGAAAATTTATCGTTCATAATTTACGGAAACTGTACTAAGTCAATTATTTTTATTAAAATATGTACACCAAATTGGATTTTTCTAACTTTTTTCGGATATACTTTAGCTAGGCCTTATATATGCAGGTACCCATATATGTCGCATCATTTAAAATTTGAATTGAAATTTCTAGTTGGTTCTTATATTTAACATTATAATGTGTTAATTATTAAATATAAAAATCATAAACTAATTCCTAAAAAATATCTTAATAAAATTATTCAGAGCGAAATATAAGTTTTTTTAAATAATCAGGTAGGCAACGATTCTTCTTTTCAGAAGCTTTTCAAACTGAAGGTCCAATCATCATACCGCTCGAAAAAGAAATAGTGTTAGAAAAAGGTCAGAATCTCACGCTTAGATGTAAAGGAATGAATGCATTGCAATTTAAGCAACAAGAAATCCCTGAAGAAGTCATTGGATCGAAATTTATTAAAACACAAAGAACTACAGAATCTTCTGACCCTAAATATAAATACGAAACTGAACTCAGCTTGTATAACGTCGACCAATTTTCAGTCGGTTACTACGCTTGTTTTGATAGTACAGTTAATGGCAGCGATATATTAAACAATGTAATGGAGGAACCGAATGACACCGAACACATCACTTACGTTTATATCTATGTTAATGGTGAGATTAATTTATTCAAAATATTCATTCTGAAACAAAATAACATGCATGACTCGTTTATGTTGAATTGTGTATATTTTAGGCACGAATAGCTTGTTCGCACCCATGAGGGAGGTCGTAAAAGCCAGAAGCGGGTCAAAGGTCGTAATTGAATGTAGACCTACGACACCGGACATAAAAGTTACACTTGTGGGGGTATGTATGTAAAATATGCCAACGTACATGTTTTGGATGTCATTTAAATAGTTTTTCATCGTATCAAAAAATGTACAGGTCTATGAATGTCTATACATTTTAATATTAATTGCTTTGTCATTAATTGTAGTTAAATATTCAAACAATGAGTATTCAACAAACCATTTAGTTAGCTGAAAGTACTAGCATGTTCTTGTTTCTTTTAAACTAATAATAGCATTATGCCTAATGAGGCATAGTTATTTTGTTTATGGAAGTAATGTCTATTACTGTTACTTAATAAATTATTTGTCAAATATTTCTTAACAAAATCGACGTTGCCTCATTGAAGGTTTACAATGATAAAACAAACTAATGCTTATTGCAGACGAATAATTTTATACTAAAGCATGGATTCCAATGTTTAATTGCTTCAAATGGTTCCCTAACAACATTCTTAATATTCAGGACTTTCCAGACATTGAATATGAGCAATATGATCCTAAAGTTGGGTTCACCCTTGATAGTGATGTTTTTTCGGGTCTTCCGATAATCATTGTGAGTTGTGACGCTAAGAGGCGAGATGGTTTTGCGGAAAGAAAAGACATATTTGTACATAAACGTAGGTGATTAGAAGATGTGTGAACTTTAATAATAATGTCACCGATCACATACACGAAAACATTTGAATTCCAAATATAGTGCTCAAGTAATTTTTCGTGAATGTGGTTTTATATGTCCATTTTTTCAATTTAATTTATATATAATTATTATATTTTATAAATTCATATAAATTTCATATGTTAAAATTGAAAGAGTGCATATATTGGTACATATCCATTTACTCGTACTAACAACACGTTATTTATCTGGTAATACGATACTAGCCGCAGAGTAACAAGACACCAGAATTAGTAAAGTTCTCTCCAAAGATTGGATTTTTAGTCAAAGCGAGTAGGGTCGCTTACAAATGCGAAGGACATCGCGGAAATCAAAGCTCTTGGAAAACTATACGTATGTGTAAGTAGATAGTGCTGAAGCTTGATGTCACATAACGAGGTAGCGTGGTGTGATGGTTTCATTTAGTTTTTGAGTTTTAATCGAATTCATTTTGTATTTATAGCTTGTCGCTTGTGACTTATTTTCTTTCTTTCCTTCTTCTTTGGTGTGTTGCTCTTTGTGTGCATTTATATGTAATTGTATGACTACTAACTTACTAACAGGATGTATTAAATGTACGAATGTTGGGTTACATTTAGTTTCATGATAATTGTACAACGTACATATTATGTACCTATGTAAATACGATATTCAAAAAATTACTAATGAGTTTGTCCACCAACATATTTTGGCCCGTTTTAATGCAAACTTTACCAATGACATACTTATTCAAAAGCTAGTGTTAATTAGAATGGGTGGGATTGGGCAGGCTCTTATTGGTGTGCACTCCTGTTTCAACCTTACAAGTTTATTTATTCAGGATTTAATAATGGTTTTTGGTTTGAACGGGGTTTATGTAATATATTCGAGACAAATGTGTATAATTTTTGATTCAGAGAAATAAAGTTATTCAGAGGTTAATCCATAATACTTTTACATAGGATTAGACTTTTCATAAGTAATTTATATTTTAAGATTACCTAGGTAGTTGAAGATACAAAATATTTTTTGACGCGTGCTGGTGAAATGAGTAGTGTTGAACGTCATCTTTAAATTATTTTTATTTCATCTATTTTTATGAACATGCAATTATTTATTTATTTGCTTTCTATGTTTATATTTATATGTAATTACAATTTATTTAATTTGATGTATTTGTTTTCACAGTGATTAACTTGTTGAATGTTTTATATATTCAGTTTATAGATATAACATTTATTTGTAGATTCGAACGTTCCACCACCTGAGCCAAAAATAATTGGTGGATTACAGTATTATCTTGATGGAGAATATTTCTCTCTTAATTGTACAGTCAAATATCAAAGTAATTCTGCCTTGGCATTAATTTGGGAGACGCCGAATCCGACATCAAAGGTACATTTAATATAAATTTACAGGATATGTACACTTAATATTTTAAGCTATGATTCAAATGCAAATTTCAACGAATTATATTTTTAAGGTATATCTTAGAACTAACGAGAATGAAACGACTGGTGGAATTTTATATTCCAATATAACGATAACGAATGCTACAGTGGAAGACGCAGGAGTTTACACATGCGTTTCAAAAAATAGCTACGGGCAAAGGAACGTTTCCTTTGAGAAGAAGCATTTAGGTAAATTGTGTTAATAAAGTTAACAGATAAATATTGATTGTTTTGTGTTATGCTTTATCGTTTTGTGTACTAATGCCTACGCTGCTAGTAATTAAAATTTTCAGTTAGATTAGGTAGTGGATTTGAAATGCGGAACAATACGCTTTTTTAAAACTGTTTACTTATCTTCTATCTCTATTAATAAAAAATGTTTACTTATCTTATGTTTTATAAAATACTCCACAATTTAATTGTTTTGTTTTGAAATCTTTGTTTTTACTTCCGTAATACCTCGAGGTAAACAGGATCAATAGAAAAGCGTCAATATTTTTTATGAATGTACAATTTTTAAAAGTTTTACTTTTTTGTTCCTTTTAAGACTCAATTTAGAATAAATTATATTATTAATTAAATTTTGAATTTTAGATACCGGGTTTATAAATTTAACAAGAGGTGGCAAAAGCGACCCGATTGAAACGAGTCAAAGGATATTTCGATTATTGTCGTACATAAACGACTATCCACCGGCACATATTGTTTTGTAAGTATGAGTATTGATTTAGTTCGTAAAAACTTTTAAATTTCTTCAAGCTTATTTTCTGCAATCCATAAACACAAACATTCTTTATTTGGAGATTGTTCTTTTGCCCATCATTTTATTATTTTTATTTGTCTCCTCTGTAGTGTTAAGCTACTTACATATAATTTTACACTATTTTAAATTTATTTTTCCATTCTGTTTTTGATTTTCTGCATTCACCTCAAAACTGGATATTTTGCATCACCTTTATTTCCATATGATCCTGTAACGTTTTAAACCACAAGAACACAATAACAAATCATTTTCACTTCGTATTTTCATGCTATCAGCACTTTTTAAATCGGTGTCAATGGAGTCTACCTTTTTCGACCTTTTATTTAGTTCTCCGTAACTCTGCAATTTCGCGCTTTGTGCGCGCTGTTGCGCTACCTTTTTTCCTATATCAATAATATCTCATTTTTCACTTAAATCTTGCCGTTTCTCTATTACGAGCCTAAAACCAAAATTAGACATGTTTTGACATCGTTGTTTATCTGGTTGTCATGGAAATTTTTGTCTGATGTTTTACTTCAAAACTTCCACAAAAATACTCTTTTTTTCTTGGCCATTTACAAAAATTTGCTTTTAATTTAAATAATTTCCCGTTCTTTTCACAAATCCGTCGTCGAGCGCGGAGCTCTCTAAAAAAAAGTACAAAAGCCGAACAATCGGCCAATAAAGTGAGTCTCGCTTCAGCTTTCATACTAGAAGTATCTCCTAAAGGCCTTATCCCGGGGCCGCACTGCCCCGGGATCCTGCAAGCCTCTGCCTTCATCTGAAGTCGTCGTCTAGCCACGCCTACGCCTCCACCTACTAGTGCCCGCGCTATCTTTAGCCGCTGTGCGTGCTTGCTTCAAGCACTGCGTGTGCCTACTCCGGGCGCTGCGTGTGCCTACTCCGGGCGCTGTGTGTGCCTACTCCGGGCGCTGTGTATGCCTAGTTCAAGCGCTGCGTGTACCTGCTCCAGACGCTGCGTGTACCTACTCCAGACGCTGCGTGTGCCTACTCCGGGCGATGTGTGTGCCTAGTCCGGGCGCTGTGTGTGCCTACTTCGAGCGCTGCGTGTGCCTACTCAAGACGCTGCGTGTGCCTAGATCAAGCGCTGCGCACCTACCACAGGCATAGCCTGTGCATACTCCGTGAGCAGTGAACACCACTGCCAAGCGCGGTGTGCCACCTTGGTCTTCGGGCTCCGTTTCAGTACTCATTTATCTTTGTTATTTAAAAAAAATTGTAATTCACGTCACCCATCATCATCTTCATATTTTTTATATAAAAGAACTGTAAATATCTTTTAAAATTTTAAATAAATTATTCGTTTTTTTTGTTGTTTCGTTGTTGTTAGGTTAGGTTCTTTTGTTTTTAATTGTCGCTAAAAATATGAAGATGATGATGGGTGACGTGAATTACAATTATTTAAAAAAAATAAAGATAAATGAGTACTGAAACGGAGCCCGAAGACCAAGGTGGCACACCGCGCTTGGCAGTGGTGCTCACCGCTCACGGAGTATGCACAGGCTATGCCTGTGGCAGGTGCGCAGCGCCTGATCTAGGCACACGCAGCGTCTGGAGTAGGCACACGCAGCGCTTGAAGTAGACACACACAGCGCCCGGACTAGGCACACACAGCGCCCGGAGTAGTCCCACGCAGCGTCTGGAGTAGGGACACGCAGCGTCTGGAGCAGGTACACGCAGCGCTTGAAGTAGGCAAACACAGCGCCCGGAGTAGGCACACACAGCGCCGGGAGTTGGCACACGCAGCGCCCGGAGTAGGCACACGCAGTGCTTGAAGCAAGCACGCACAGCGGCTAAAGATAGCGCGGGCAATAGTAGGTGGAGGCGTAGGCGTGGCTAGACGACGACTTCAGATGAAGGCAGAGGCTTGCAGGATCCCGGGGCAGTGCGGCCCCGGGATAAGGCCTTTAGGAGATGCTTCTAGTATGAAAGCTGAAGCGAGACTCACTTTATTGGCCGATTGTTCGGCTTTTATACTTTTTTTAGAGAGCTCCGCGCTCGACGACGGATTTGTGAAAAGAACGGGAAATTATTTAAATTAAAAGCAAATTTTTGTAAATGGCCAAGAAAAAAAGAGTATTTTTGTGGAAGTTTTGAAGTAAAAACACCAGAACCAGATAAACAACGATGTCAAAACATGTCAAATTTTGGTTTTAGGCTCGTAATAGAGAAACGGCAAGATTTAAGTGAAAAATGAGATATTATTGATATAGGAAAAAAGGTAGCGCAACAGCGCGCACGAAGCCCGAAATTGCAGAGTTACGGAGAACTAAATAAAAGATCGAAAAAAGGTAGACTCCATTGACACCGATTTAAAAAAGTGCTGATAGCGTGAAAATACGAAGTGAAAATGATTTGTTATTGTGTTCTTATGGTTTAAAAACGTTACAGGATCCTATGGAAATAAAGGTGATGCAAAATATCCAGTTTTGAGGTGAATGCAGAAAATCAAAAACAGAATGGAAAAATAAATTTAAAATAGTGTAAAATGATATGTAAGTTGCATAACACTACACCTCTTGGCCTCCGACTTTATCTACTCTCGGAATCAAATAGAGTGATACGTAAGTACTCCTACTAAGCAAAGTAAGTCAATAAATGAAATAGTGTGTTAGTGATTATAAAAGATGATTTCTCAATTTAATTATTATTTCTAGGCTAAAACATGTCGAGTATACCACGCTCTTGGATATTTATTGTGAATATATTACTTACATATTTATAAACATGATTTGTGAAACTACTTTAAAACATCTATAAAATTGGCTAAATAATTTAAAAAAAAAATATAGTTGAGGCAAAATTATTTACATTTACTTTTATGCATCTAATTGAATGTTATGGGTTCTGGTATTAATTATTACTAAAGATTTAGTTACAATAAAACTGTACTAGGCTAACAAACCATACTTATCCATTATATTTGTTTTGAAATTGTCAGTTCAGTCAGGCAGTAAGACAAAGCTTTTGTTCGAATAAACAGCTAAGTAAAATTCAGTCAGTAGAAAAGGCCTACCCCTCTGGGTGACAGGCGTGAGTGTTTATAGATATAGATATAGAAAAGGCCAAGTACAAATACAAATAAACCAGTACCAACATCAGCTTACGAAATGCAACCATAAAAAATTAAAATGATATTTTTGGTTATAATTATGTATTACTATTACATTACAGCTTCCGCGATGGTAAAGAATTATCTATGAATAAATCAAAGTACGACATAAGAAGAACTGATTCTGGAGCCGTGACGTTGCTTATTAGAAATTTGACCGTGATGGATACGGCAAATTACACTTGTGTTGCAACAAACCAGTTTACATCAAAGAGTGTAACATTTGATTTGAGAGTTAAAGGTAGGTAAATAACTTTTAAGGGGCTAACCGGTATCTAATTTTAGCACGTTTAATATAAGCAAATTTTTCAAGTAATCCGCGTAGTTGATATGGTATTTTATTATCATGCAAAGTTTCTAAATATGTCAATTTAAATTAAGGACGCGTTTACAAAATGGATAGGTATAGAATCGCACTACTACATTGACAAAAGTCACACACACACTAGTGTACGCACGGTTGGCTGTGGGAATCGTAGTCAAATGAAATTATTTTGATAATTTGAAAGATTGAATTTGTTTTTCATTTCTTATACCTACCTCAGAAATATACTTCGATACGAAATATGAATACCTGCTCCAAAGACTGCTTGGCACTGGAAGCCCTCTACTGGTAGTGAGATGTTAGCTCTGGACTTTGAACTGGTTTTGTCAGTTATAATAAGACCTTACCTACCTGCGGACTTGATGGAGTGACCTGAAGGTGTAATTTGGTGATTACAACAATAGGAACTCCTAGACTAGTGGAACTAGGTGTGCCGAGTTTGGGTTCGTTTTGTTGGTTATGATGAGACCTTACCACCGGACTTGATGGAGTGACCTGAAGGTGTAATTCGGTGATTACAAGTGGAACTCCTAAACTAGTAGAACTAGGTGTGCCGAGTTTGGGTTCGTTTTGTTAGTTATGATGAGACCTTACCACCAGACTTGATGGAGTGACCTGAAGGGGTAATTCAGTAACTACTGCTGGAATTTCTGAACGAGTAGAACTAGGTGTGCCGAATTTGGGCTCCGTTTTGTTAGTTATGACGAGTCCATACCTCCGGACTTGATGGAGTGACCTGAAGGTGTAAATCGGTGATTGCAACTGGAACTCCTAGACTGGTGGAACTAGGTGTGCCGAGTTTGGGTTCGTTTTGTTAGTTATGATGAGACCTTACCACCAGACTTGATGGAGTAACCTGAAGGGGTAATTCAGTAACTACCGCTGGAATTTCTGAACCAGTAGAACTAGGTGTGCCGAATTTCACTCCAGGTCTAGGAGTCTAGGAGTTCCATTTGTAACCACCTGATTACACCTTCAGGTCACTCAATCAAGTCCGGTGGTAAGGTCTCATCGTAACTAACAAAACGAACCCAAACTCGGCACACCTAGTTCTACAAGTCTAGGAGTTCCACTTGTAATCACTGAACTACACCTTCAGGTCACTCCATCAAGTCCGGAGGTATGGACTCGTCATAACTAACAAAACGAAGCCCAAATTCGGCACACCTAGTTCTACTCGTTCAGAAATTCCAGCAGTAGTTACTGAATTACCCCTTCAGGTCACTCTATCAAGTCCGGTGGTAAGGTCTCATCGTAACTAACAAAACGAACCCAAACTCGGCACACCTAGTTCTACCAGTCTAGGAGTTCCAGTTGCAATCACCGATTTAGACCTTCAGGTCACTCCATCAAGTCCAGAGGTATAGACTCGTCATAACTAACAAAACGGAACCCAAATTCGTCACCCCTAGTTTTACTCTGCAAGAAGTTCAAATAGCGGTCACGAAAGTACACCTTCAGGTCATGCCATCAAGTCCAGAGGTAAGGTCTCATCATAACCAACAAAACGTGCCCAAACTCGGCACACCTAGTTCCGCTCGTCCACGAGTTGCAGTAGTAGGTAAGTTTATATATCCTACTTATTTTAGCTAAATAAAAACTGTGAGTATAAAAATAATAATTTTATCACTTGTCAAGTACTTATGTTTCCAATTTGTTTTTTTCTAATATTTTGTGTATGTACAGCGATCTTTTCAGAATGAGCCGCTGCAAACAGGCGGTACAGTGTCCACTCACGACGGCGGCCGAGCGCGGACTGCGGTTTCATCGAAATCTTTGTACAATAAATCAAAGCAGGCACCGACAATAAAATAGCCCTTATTGCAATACATTATGATTCATCCGTATTACCAAAATATGTGAAAAAATGTGCATCAGTTTTTATTTTTTTTACGACTATTTGTGACATTTTGTTAAAAAATAAACCCAGGGTTTTTTAATTGAATATGTCTGTCATCTTATAGTATTTTTTAAATTTTTTAAATATGTTGATAATAGACCAAAACATGCACCGAAACACAAGCCGGTATCGTTAATTTTGTAGAAAATGGCAACGAAAGTTCGTTTTTACAATATAAAAAACTACTATTTTCAACAAAAGAGTTACAGACATTTGCAGATGAAGAACCAATCTATACATGGTAGTTTTTACTTATATTTGATTTGGTTTAGTTTTGTCACAAAATCTACCGAAAAACACCCTAATTTTGGTTGATTTGCAAACGCGTCCTTAAATAATTGAAATAAAAGCTGTGATTTTGAATTGTTGGAGAACTTGTATTGTATCTAATATTTTTTTTTAATTTCATTATTTAATTTAATTGCAGCTTCTCCAATAGTTGATTTTGGGCCTGACGCTGATAGAAAGTATGTAGAGAATACTGTGGCAAATCTACAATGTAAGGTAATAGGTTATCCTTTGCCCACAATTGATTGGATATTTACTAATGATCAGGGTGATGAGCAAGCGTTAGTGGTATGTATATATGAGTTTTAATTAAATCTTTAATGACGTAGTTGAATATGAACGTAAAACTTATTGCTAAAGCTCAAAAAATTGATAGGTATCACTAGGGTATAACAAGAAAACAAAGGGAACAACTATGGTTAAGTTTAAGTAACTTTTAGATATATTCAAACTATAATCTTTAACATGTAACACATCAATAGAAAAGCTTTGTTATATACATATAAGTCCGCCATTGCAATTTTTGTGTTTTTTTTTTAATAGGAAAAGGGTGACAAGCGAGCACACAGTCCACCTGATGGTAAGTGGTTGCTGTGGTCCATAGACATCTACATCTATCTTCCATTACGAATCTATATGCAGATGCGTTGTCACCCGTGAGGACTAAGATGGAATGCCTCGTTTCCAGTAAAAAGGGTCTCCGGTTCTCTACACTCACCACACGAAACACAGCAGCATTAAGCTACTATTTAACGATTCTGTGAGAGCGTGGTCCTTCCCCGGTCGAGCCGACCCATTCGTGCTACAACTATACTACTAATATAACTGCAGCATGGCTCTACCACGTATAAATGAGAATGATTTCCTGAGAATTTATTTTTAATGTCTCGCTGAGTATTGTGTCCTCATATCAAATCATCTTTCTGGTTAGAACTAAAAATAATAAAAAAGCTAAAACTAACTAAAAATAACAAAGTCAACTGCCAAGCGTGACAACTACGGTAAATATCCCCCATATAAGGCTATCTACGGAGGAGGTCTTTGTTCAGCAGTAGACCTGTGACAGGCTGTAGTAAACGGATCAATGAATATAAACAAATGAATAAAAAAAACATTAAGTAATCTTCAAAGGTGTTATGTAGCTGTTGTTATTCCCGTAAGGTTTGCATTAATATAAATTATTTTTCAGTCCGATAAAAATATAGCAACATTGAATACAGTAACATCATATCTCCCAATACCAGTCCATACATCTGGTAACATTACTTGTAAGGCTTCAAATGCAATTGGTTCAGCATCAGCATCCAGGAAATTCCTTGTATATGAAGTGCCTGGTGGTTTTGGTATAAAACACAGCAACGAAACATGGTTTTATGAAAATCAGAATGTGACTATGACATGTCTTGCTTCGAAATATGATTTTGTGAATATAGTATGGGTGGGAATAGACGGCGTAGAATTAGAGTCTGGTGAGTGTGATATTTAGTAAATGAACAGTTAGTTTTATTATAATTGGATTCACATCTTCAAATCGGTGATTGAAATGTGCTTCTGTTACAGTGGAATTTTTTGAGAATCCATTTTCTTACGTTGCGAAGCTAAAATTAGAAAACATATCTCCACTCCAAGCCGGTAACTATACGTGTTACGCAGTGAGAATGGATGATACAGAAGAAAGTCAAACTATATCAATCACTGTAGCAGGTATATGTTTAATGTTGGTTTTATTAACTGTTAAGTTGTACAAGATTTTAAATTTTTAACTTAAATACTTAAATTATTTTTTGCACATTTAAAAATCATAATTTGAATTATTATCAATACATTTATTTTACTTTTTATCGTAACTAATATAAATTGTGTGTAGGTATATTGTATTACGATCCATGTTAAATATGAAATGATATTTGTAGCAAAATTTTAATAAATTGCTGTATACTCTTAAATGATTAAGGCTACTTAACTAAAAGGAAAAGAGGTGGCTAAAATTACATAAACATAAACACTCACGCCTGTTACCCCTCTGGGTGACAGGCGTGAGTGTCAGAGACTACAGACTTCCATTTGGCACGATCCTGACACACCTCTCTCGCCTCCTTCACATCCATACACCTACGCATGCATGCTCGTCGGTTAAGGGTACTCCTAATTTGGCCCGTTTTCAATAAATCGCCAATTTGGTCGATAAATTTTCGCCTAGGACGTCCCTTTCCTACTCTGCCATTCACTTCTGCAACATAAATTTTCTTTGTCACTCTTTCCTCATCCCTTCTTTCCACATGACCAAACCACCGAAGCATTCCTTTCTTAATCCTGGTCACAACATCATCTTGCAAACCACACTCTTCTCTTATCACACAATTTTTCACCCTGTCATTCAGATTCAGCCCTAACATACTCCTTAACGACCGCATTTCTACTGCATTTATTCTACTCTCGTGCTTCTTCTGCCATACCCAACTTTCACTACCATACGTTAAAGTAGGGACCAACACAGCATTGTGAATTTCCATACGTGCCTTTTTTGACACATTTTGACTCTTCACAATAGAGTGCAGGGCTCCATTTACTCTGTTTCCTGCATTCTCTCGTCGTTCTATATCCTTATCATATCTCCCATCCCTGCTAAATACGCAACCCAAATATACAAACTCATCTACTTGCTCGATCAACTCCCCTTCTATTCTTATTTCACATATCGTTTTACTTTCATCTCTTTCAAAAACCATAATTTTTGTCTTACTTGCGTTCACTTTCATACCCCTTTCTTTTAATGATCTGTTCATTAATGTAACCATCATATTCTTAGGAAATTACAATAACTTTTGAGAAATCGGTGTGTATGACATCAATTTGTAAGACTTTATAGTCTTTCAATTTGCACTAGTTTGATGTGTAGATTATACATTTTTCTAAACATCAATTTAATCTGCACGTGAAGCGCCCTTTTGAATAACGGATGAGACTGTTACGCATGACCAATAGCGCAAAATTCATAAATACATCCAAATTTCCGTATTCAAACTTACCTCTTGGTAACGACTGGCAGCATTTATGATTTAGGGCGACGTGACGGTAGTCAAACACCATCAGATGGGCCGCATGCTCGTTTGCCTTTCTCCTATAAAAAAAGGGAAGTAAGCCACGTAATAAAAATGAAGTTGACTATGAAACTAGTGGGTATAAGAGTAGAGGAAGGTCTAAGTAAAAATGGACAATATATTAGGGATCATATGCAAGAAACGAGTGAGTGAGGAGATGCCAAGTAATATTGGAGAATGGAAGAGGAATACATGCTGCCTACATATATACAATAACTTTGGATAAGGGTGGATAGAAGAAGATTGTCATATATTATATAATTATTCAAAGATTTCAAATAAGAGCAAAGCAGTGGACTTGTGAAGGGATGTAATGATGATCATGATGATGACCCATCCATTACATCGAATAAAACTCCATTGTTGAATACAGGATTTCGCATAGACAGTCTCATGATGGGGATTAAGTCACGAGTACCGTCTGACAACAAGGCATAGTATTATGATGTCTGTCTTCAGACTGTTTCTGACCATACACCTATATTAAACGAACGTAAATACGTGCTATTGACTTAACAATGGCTTAGAATATGCTCAGATAGTTGTATATATCATATTATTATATTTTGTAAATATAATAATATGTGTAGCTCTTCAATATTACGTTTCCATATGCCAGCTGTGCACTCTTATTAGATGTAACTGATGGATGAATGGATGTAATGGAAGCAGGAATTGCGTGACGTGGTGACGAGTATATAAGATTTCTCCTATGACGTCGATTTTTGTTTACATCTCTTTTCGATTTTATCGGAATTCAGATAGCAAATAATAATAGATTAGACATTGATTCTACTGTTTAATAAAAATAACGATAGTTTTATACCAAATATGTATTTATACATGCTGAATTCAAAATGTTTAATTTTATATAGCGATAAAACCACCCATTATAATTGAACCAAAAAAAGAGCAGAATGAAGAAGTATATCCATATCAACCACTTCAGCTTACTTGTCAAGCGGAAGCTGTTCCACCTCCACGCATTGAATGGTATAAGGTCGGTAAAGGAAGCTTGTTTTTTAATTACAAAATATTATGATCAGAAAAACATTATTTATTCCATAAATTCTTGCTTCAGGATGAAATAATTTTACAAAACGAGACCAATACTGAGATTATTACAGAAGCCTTAGACCACAGTAAAGTAAATTCAACTGTTTTAATAAAACAAATGTTAGAAGAAAATAAAGGCAAATACAAGTGTGTTGCTGAGAGTAGAGGTGAAACTAAAATAGGACTTTTCAATATAGCTATAAAAGGTTTAACCCAGTTACATTATGTTAATATAGTTTTGATTTACAAAAGATATTTTAATTGAATTTGATTGTTTTGTAATTTCAGAGAAATCAACTTATAAGACGGCATACTTAACCGTTATAGGAGTAATAGTTTTTGTATTAATATTGTTGATCGTTTACCTTGCGTGGAAGATTCGCAAGGAAAAGCAATTTAGAAAGGAACTTGCAGCGGCTGGATTGTTGTATTTTAAAGAAGGTGTAACTAGGTCTCTTAATCCTGAATTAGGAATTGATGAACAAGCGGAGCTTCTACCATATGATGAACGGTTTGAGTTTCCACCAGAAAAACTTGTTTTAGGTATATTTTGCATAATATTAAAAGATATTTAATGTATAATAGATATAAAAATATATAAATAAGACAGTTATTAAATCACTAACCATTTAGTGTTATTACCTTCTAACGGACAGTTTTTTTTTCAATTAGTGATATTGTTCAGTTTGACAACTGATGCTGTGGTTCATAGACAACTATACCTATCATCGATTAAATATCAAAATGCAAATTTGTTCTCAACTCTTAGAACTAAGATGGAATATCTCGTTGCCAGTAAAAAGGGTATCTGGATCTCATCCCTCATCATCCGAAACACAGCAGCATTATGTTGTAACCATACATTCATTCATCATTACAGCCCTTCACAAGTCCAATGCTGAACATAGGCCTCCCCTAAAGAATGCCACAAAGCACGGTCCTGAGCCACCTGCATCCATCGACTTCCTGCATGTCTTACCAGGTCTTCACTCCATATAGTGGGGGGTCGCCCTACACTACGCCTACCGGTACGAGGCTGCCACTCGAGAACCTTTCTTCCCCATCGGTTATCGGTTCTTCGAGCTATATGGCCGGCCCATTGCCACTTCAGCTTACTAATCCGTTGGGCTATGTCGGTCACTTTGGTTTTGCTGCGGATATACTCATTTCTGAGTCTATCATGCAGAGAAACTCCGAGCATAGCCCTCTCCATAGCTCGCTGAGCGACCTTGAGTTCATGCAGCCAGCAGTGAAGGACCACGTCTCAGATCCGTAAGTCGTCACTGGCAACACGCACTGGTCGTACAATCTAGTTTTCAGAGTTTGAGGTATTCCTGACGAGAAGATGTGTCGTAATTTCCTGAACGCTGCCCAGTGTAGTTGAATCTGTCGATTGACCTCTCGGTCGAAGTTGGAGTTACCTAGTCGGACTATTTGTCCCAGGTAAACGTACTCGTCAACAACTTCGAGCATAATGCTCCCAACAATTACCGGCATAGGTGTGACATGGAAATTAAACATGACCTTTGTTTTGTATATGTTCATCTTAAGACCTATCCGTTGGGAGACACCATTGAGATCAATGAGCATAGTGCTAAGGTCCTCCAGCGATTCTGCCGTAAGGACTATATCGTCGGCAAATCGAAGGTGAGTGATATACTCGCCATTGATGTTAATACCGTATCCTTTAAAGTCCAGTAGCTTGAAAACGTCTTCCAATGCAGTGATGAAGAGTTTCGGGGATATAACGTCACCCTGTCTTATACCTCTCTGCAGTTGGATAGGTTTCGAACTCTGGTTCTGTACTCAAATAGCCATCGTAACCCTACTGTACAAACACTTCAGCACTTAAATGTGCCGACAGTGAACTTGGCACCGCTGAAGGGGCTGTAGCACCTCCCAAATTTCGAGGGAATCAAAGGCTTTCTCATAGTCCCCATACGCCAGGCAAAGTGGCAGATTGTACTCTTCGGTCTTCTGTACAATCTGCCGCAGGGTATATATGTGATCTATGGTACTGAAGCCTTTTCGGAAACCGGCTTGTTCGGGAGGCTGGAAGTCGTCGAGTCTGCGTGCGAGACGATTCTTAATGACTCTCGAAAACAGCACGTAGACGCGGCTCAGAAGGGAAATCGGTCTGTAGTTCTTCAAGAAGCGTTGTCGCCTTTCTTAAAGAGCAAGACCACCGCACTTCTGCTCCACGCCTCTGGAGTAGCGCCACCATGGAGGACGGAATTGAAGAGCTTCTGAAGGACTTTAAGTACCGGTGTTCCACCCGCTTTCAGAAGCTCCGCTGTAATTCCATCCTCGCCTGGGGCCCTGCCGTTTTTAAGGTGCTGGAGAGCCATTCTAATCTCGCTCGGACTAACGTCTGGGATGTCATCGGAATAGTGTGGGATAAGACTTGCTCTTGGATCGCTACTCACACTTGCGTGTGGCTCCAACGATGCCACACGTTTACCGTACGCTAGTAAACTATACCGAATAAAAAAATTCCATTTTGTTATACTATATGTAGAACTAATTGGACAAACCCTAAGAAAATTGAAATAATTTAAAATTTGTATTGTGTTTAATATTCTACTCATTAATCAGTAGCTTATGATATAAAAGCATTGAAGCCCTTGAAAAAGTTTTATTTCTACACATTTACAGGTAAACAATTGGGTGCTGGAGCATTCGGGGTTGTTTATAAAGCAGAAGCTCGTGGAATAATCGATGCCGAAGAAACAACACAGGTGGCGGTGAAAATGGTAAAGAAGACCGCTGATAATATGTATATCAAAGCTCTAGCTTCAGAGCTTAAGATAATGGTGCATCTTGGAAAACATATAAATATTGTTAATCTTCTAGGAGCATGCACAAAAAATGTTGGAAAACGTAAGTTTGAGTCCGTGTGAAGACATTAATTCTATATAAGAATAACATTTTTAGATCCTGTGACGTGATATATTGATAGTGATTTCTTATATTTACGCGAACACTACACATTTAAATAATACTAGTTATTACGGATTTTATCGCGTATATTTAACTTTTTAAATACCCAGACTTTCGAGCGCTTTACAGCACCCATGGTACCCCCCGTGACCTTGGGTGCTGAAAAGCGTTCGAAACGTCCGAGTATTTAAAAAGTTAAATATACGCGATAAAATCCGTAAAAACCAGTATTATTTAAACATAATATTGATTTTAGGCGCCCAAAAAGATAGGTTATATTTTATTAAGTGTGCTGATTAGCTCCTAAAAATTGTCGCGTAATAAGGTAATGTTATTGTCACACTTGATACGAGGAAAATTTCGGGAATCAAGGAAGTGACACAACATTACTATTTAAAAATGTATTTATTGCTTTTCGAAGTATTCCCCGCGAAATTTGACACATTTTTCCATACGATGGAACCAATCATTGAAGCAACCATTCCATTCGGAAGTTGGGGTCTCCAAAATGGCCGTTTTGTAGGCGTCCACAGCTTCTTCAGGTGATGAAAATCTCTGTCCACGCAATTTATTCTTTATTTTAGGGAAAGTATAGAAATCATTAGGGCTTAGGTCGGGGCTGTACGGCGGATGGTCTAATAATTCTATGTTTTCTTGCTCTAAAAACTCTTTTGTTCTGTGTGCGGTGTGAGAACTCGCATTGTCGTGATGGAGGATGATGCGGCGTTTGCAGTTCTCTTTACGGAGTTCAGAAACGACCTGTGGCAAACAAATGCTAGCATACCATTCTGAATTAACCATTATTTGTCCCTCAAGAGGAATATTCATAACATGGCCGGTTTTGGAGACGAACGTGGCCACCATTTTTTTTTGCAACACTCCGTGCACGAACAATTTTTGTTGGCTTTAACTCATTTTCGAATACCCAAATTCGTGACTGGTTTTTTGTTTCGAGTTCGTACGCGTATATCCAGGATTCGTCACCTGATACGATGTTGTATGCATTTTAAGGATCCTGCGTGGAATCTTTCGAGAGTTCTGACGCACCAAGTAACGCGAGCCGATTTGCTCTTCACAGAGCGAATGCGGTATCCATCGGGAAAACAACTTTTTTACACCTAATTGTTCATGCAAGATTACTTGTATTTGGCTCATGCCAATTTCTAAAGTTGCCTGAATTTCGCGGTATGTCTCATGTCGATCTTCCTCAATCAGCTTACGCACAGCATCAACGTTTTCTTGGGTGACTGCAGTTTTTGGACGACCTTGACGGGGATCATCACCGAGCTTGACACGTAGTTGAAATTCAGCAAACCAGCGATAAATTGTTGTTTTGGATGGGGCTTCATCACCAAATGCAGAAATCATCTAGTCAACACACTGTTTTTGTGTTAAACCACTTCGAAAGTCATAATAAATCATCGCTTTTGAATTTTCTCGAGTCAATTCCATTTTCTCAACGACTAAACAGGTTTGACAAAACCTTGTGACAAGACCGAGAATCTTTTTTTAAATAAATAAATGGTATTCGATTTTTAAAACCAAGGAATTTTCAATTAAAAAGATTTTAATATGACAGGAACAGTGGAAATATTCCATTCCCGATACTTTTAGTGCAGCCTAGTAGATAGTTGCCAGCATCGGATGTCTCTTAAATTTGACCTTAGTCCGAGTTTTTCTTGACTTAAGTATCCGCTCCATATACCGCCATCTATTGTAGGCAGGCAATACCCTTCGGTTATTTTATTAACAACCCACAGGGATAAAGACTTATTGATGATTTTTTTATGCCGTTCCTGATGCGAAGTAATTTTTTTATAAAAGTCTGGTGAAAAAACGAGTACATTGTCTATCTGATGGTAATTGGATATTATGTCCCAAAGACATCTACATCTAGCCTCGATAAAGAAACGAAGTGCAGATACGTTATTACCCACGATGGAATGTAATTCATTACTCACCGTACAAAACACAGCAGTATTATGCTGCCATTTCACAGTGGTATTTTTCGCTAGCGTGGTTCTTTCCCGGTCGAGCTGTCTCATTCTTGCTGTTGCTGCTAAAAAGTCGTGACAAATACTGGGTGCGTTTGGCAGAAAAAAGCGCTAGCAAGCGCTTACAAGCGCTGCAATAGTTTTCGGCCAGGACACGATTGATACTTCAGTAGCGCTGACACAATCCGCCATTTTGCTTATTTAATTTGATTGTTTTGAAGTAGAGTTTATAAGTTGTTTTGTGCAATATTAGTTTTAAGTAATATATTGACATGAATAAACATATACATGTTATTAAAAATTCATGATCGGTAAGTTTTTAATATGAATACTTTACAAACATATATTTAAATTAGGTTAGGTTCCCCGGTTAAAACTAACATCGCGTCCTGGAGGAAAATAGCTACTTATGATTTGACAGCGCTTACCGCTTACGATCGCCATTTTGCTTACAAGCGCTTGCTAGCGCTTTTTTCTGCCAAACGCACCCACTGACTTGTGTTTTTGTGATCACTGGACTATGTCGTTAACTCTTTCAGTGCAGAGATATTTTATTTACATCATTTTCCCTTGTATCTAATATATTTTATTTGCATTAAAATTTCCGATTACGAATTTTAGGTGCACATTACATCGTTTGTAAATATATTAATTTTTTGATAAAGTTAAACACAAAAATATGTACCTAAACTATTGGTTTTATTTTCCTTAAAGTGCTGTTTACTACTACCCGTTCTTGTTTTAATTACTACGATAGTAATCCTCAATTTATTTATGTTGGAAGAAAAGGCAAAAAAT
The DNA here is from genome assembly GCA_907164705.1 of Parnassius apollo. Taxonomy (NCBI): domain Eukaryota; kingdom Metazoa; phylum Arthropoda; class Insecta; order Lepidoptera; family Papilionidae; genus Parnassius; species Parnassius apollo. The sequence goes on along the minus strand of CAJQZP010001593.1, from coordinate 2,387,605 downwards.
TTAAACACGTCTTTTATTTAGTTTGCGAGAAATATATACCCTATTTTCAAATAATATTTTATCATTCGTGTGTGTGTGAAGTATTCTGTAATTCTATCTAAATGTGATAGTACGTGCGAATGTAACTTACAACCATCATCATGTTATTTTTATTATTTTCAGGTGAATTGATTGTAATTGTAGAGTACTGTAAATTCGGTAATATTCACAACTATCTGCAGAAGCATCGTGAGGTATTTATTGATCAGCTCACGGATAATAAGGACAAGAATCTTGGTAAAGTCAATAAAGCTTTTTCGTGCAGCAGCGGAAGCAGCGCGTAAGTATATTTTTAAATTCTGTTTATTGTGAATTTTCTTTCCCTATATTTCTTACTATCTTAAAATCCGATGAAGCTGTTAAAGGTCGAGGAATACTTCAGACTTTCTAAATAACGACCAATGATTTTATAAATGAAAATATACACCCTTAAAAAAGTTTGTGATCAGTTTGAAAAATCGAAATGTTTTGTAACAGTAGACTATCATAATTTCTTCTTCTTATTAGATTCTTTACTTCAAAATATTTAGATTATAAAGAAATAAAATAGGCATATGTTTCCTTTAATGTTTTGTTTTTGCACTTACATAGGAAAAACATTTTGCATCAAGTTCACAGCTATGTCAGTCTCATTAGTAACTTCATACGGGTAAGATGATAGATACAAGGCGAAGATTATAATAATAAATAATAATAATAATATTTATTGAATTGAATTAAAGATTAATTAATTGAATTGAAGATTATGTATATATTTTATTGAACAACTATACCGGCAGTTGTGGAGTGTAGTGTGGCCGTTGTTTAGCGAGCGAAGTTCTTGTCATGGGAAGTAATGATAATAATTACGAAATAAGGATTGCATGTTCATATGGTAATTGCTTAATTGGCATTTTAAGAGCTTCATATTCAAATAAACTTTTTTTTAATAATAATGTTTCTCTTTTGTACAGAATGCAATCTGACTACTTCAGCTCAAACCATACGCAAGAAACTGATCATACATTTTTGAATACAGCAAACACGAATAGATCGGGAAGAAAAGGTAACTAATATATTTTTGAAGATAATTTCGACACGTACGTAGTATAGTGGTATAGTATAATAGAATAGAGATTCCATTACCAAAGAGTCGTCTATGGACACTGCCACTAAAATATAATGGTTTCCGACAGATGGTGATATATTCGAACCAGACATAAAATATCCAGATTGCCGACGGGTAGCAGCGTATAAGATGCCAGACGTCCGAATCTGCGATCGTCAATTCGCTGCCAAGTGTGACTATTAACATAAATCCGTCCTACAACAGTAGAGGCCGTTTGATACAACTAGGAAATTACGGCTAGAGATCGTATCACGTAATAATTGATTAAAACTACTTTTACGGATTTTATCGCGTTTATTTTTACTTTTTATTTACTTTTATTTTTAATTCCCGACGTTTCGGGCGCTTTCCAGCACCCATGGTCACGGGGGACTGCGATGACTGACGTCCCGATGTCATTGTTAAACCCGGAGTACCTTCAGCTTTTTTAATTATTGTTTATGGTCCGATCTATGCAAAATGAACTGACTATGTCTTGAGGTCTTGCAGTGGTATGCTTGGGTTTAGTTTTAATTTTATTGATTATAGGATCCCAAGCAGGTGGTAGTACCCAGCCCCTTCTCTATTGAAATTAGGATGTTTTTTAATTTCAATAGCCTCACGTATCATCCTTGGTAGGAATCGGTGTTCTTTCGCGAGGATTTGTGGTCTATCAAATCTGATGTAATGGTTGACATCGGGACGTCAGTCATCTCAGTCCCCCGTGACCATGGGTGCTGGAAAGCGCCCGAAACGTCGGGAATTAAAAATAAAAGTAAATAAAAAAGTAAAAATAAACGCGATAAAATCCGTAAAAGTAGTTTTAATCATGTATAGTGTTCGCGTAAATATAAGAAATCATTACGTAATAATTGTTTGGCGTTGAGTGTTCATTTATGCATTCTGCCATTACAGCTTATTAAGGTCCAGTTGGCAGGAAGTTATAATATGTATATATTTACTACCCTTTAACCATATTTTAGTTACACAGAGTTCAAAAACTTTATTTAACTAAATTTGTATGAAAAGGGTTATTATAATATTAAGGAATTTATGGATAATAATAACCCAAAGGAAGGGTGATCGTTACCAAGCTATTTCTAATTTGTTTTGTGTTGTTAATTGTAATATACATGATTGTAAGCTGTTATTTTAAAACAAATTTCCCGCTGGGTTTCTTGCTGGTTCTTCCTAGTTCAGAGGTTTTTTAACCAGTGGTAAATGAAAAAAAAGTGACTCAATAAGTACATACATAAAATACATAAGCACTCACGCCTGTCACACAGAGGGGTAGTCAGAGACTACAGACTTCCATTTGGCACGATCCTGATACACCTCTCTCGCCTCCTTCACATCCATACACCTACGCATACATGCTCGTCGGTTAAGGGTACTCCTAATTTGACCCGTTTTTAATAAATCGCCAATTTGGTCGATAAATTTTCGCTAGGACGTCCCTTTCCTACTCTGCCATTCACTTCTGCAACATAAATTTTCTTTGTCACTCTTTCCTCATTCATTCTTTCCACATGACCAAACCACCGAAGCATTCCTTTCTTCTCTTATTACACAATTTCTTACCCTGTCATTCAGATTTAGCCCTAACATACTCGTTAACGACCGCATTTCTACTGCGTTCATTCTACTCTTGTGCTTCTTCTGCTACACCCAACTTTCACTACCATACGTTAAAGTAGGGACCAACACAGCATTGTGATTTGCCATACGTGCCTTTTTCGACACATTTTGACTCTTCACAATAGAGTGCAGGAATAGGTAAATGGGGCATTTACTCTATTTCCCGCATTCACTCGTCGTTCTATATCCTTATCATATCTCCCATCCCTGCTAAATCAATAAGTATTATTTATACTCGTAATCCATATTGAATAAAAAAGTTTCTGTTTCTCTTAACTACAAACTGTATTATAATATCTACTAAATTGTCCGATTCTGTCCACGATCGTTAGTAAACTCATATTTTCTTTTTTAAATTCGTATTTTGTTTTTTCACTAAATCCAATGCCAATAGATAAATATTTAAATGGACCGGTATGGAATGGATCGGTGGCCCAGTGTTGGCTGTTTGATTGCGTTCGAATTCCATACGGAACAAGTATTTGTATGGTCTAATAAATGTTCTGGGGTTTGGATATACGTCCATGTGCAAAATATTCAAGAAAGAAACTCATAAATACTAAGTTGCAAATCTTTGGATGGCATTCTAGGTTGATTAAAAATTTATTCAAATCCACAAAATTGTCTGTTTTCCGCACCGAATCTGAACTTTCTTAAGATGAGAATAGATGTTAGTGTCTATAGACTGCAGCCTCCATTTGTCTTTTGGCGAACAGCGTTCTCGTTTAAAACACAATATTTATTTAAAAATAGTCATTATCAGTAGAATATATCTAAAACAAATTATTTATCTATGGAGTCGGTATTTTGTGAAAATATATAAAGGAAAGGGCTGATGGACGGAAAATTTGAATTTGAAAAATTTGGAGAAAAATATACCAAAAGTTCCATAACTTAACCGAGAATTGGTGTGTAACACCCCTCCCCCCATCCTACCAAAGAAATCACGACCAATATGTTGAAAATAACCTCAATAACATAATTTGACATTATACTCTTTTAGTAGTATGGCTGAAATAGTTCTTATTTCATACAGTCGTAATTTTTCTACCTACACATTTGTATATTTAATCAGAGATGTAATCATAGATTATTAATTATTGGATGTAATATTTTTACAGTATCAGAGACGGGTTACGTTCAGCCCGAATGGCGTTCTAACTACGAAAGTGATTACAGTGATGGTCGAGCACCACGACCACTCTTTTCAAGGGATCTCCTAGCTTGGGCCTTCCAAATCGCCAGAGGAATGGAGTATCTCGCAAGCAGAAAGGTAGACAAAAATAATCCCTTGGCTAGAAGTAACAAGACATCCAGATTTTGATCCTTAGTCAAATATAAATTAGGATAACTATAGGTCATATCACCCACTTACCATCAGTCGAAACGTATTCTCGTTTGTCACACTTCATTCTACAAATAATATAATAATCTATTTCTTACAAAATATCTACTGGCAGTTCTTGTAGTATAATACGAAAGATTTTTTTTTAATTTGCATTTATGGAAATTACCCCTGGCGACCGACACTTCAAACTTTCTATTACGACCAGTCCGACGTCTATATCATGTTTGCTACTTCTTACTGACAAACTAAAATCCATTGAATATTTGAAAATAGACATAAACATTTCAGAGATCTTTAATTACTCCTTGTAGTCTTGTAGTCAGCTGTTATATTTCTTATTCTATTTGTTCCACTTCTTTGTTTTTAAAGGAATGGAACGTATTTCGTTATGTTCCTAGTCCGTGAGATATGTTCTTAAATGTTGATACACTAATGTAATAGTTTAAAAAATAATAGTATATATTATAGTTTAGGAAGATAATAATCCAAGGTTTTATAGTTTTTTTTGTTTTGATTAATTATTTTTATTCGTATATTTTTAACGTCAAGGAAATAAAAAAATGTTTCATCTATAGGTCTTGCACGGAGATTTAGCGGCGAGAAACATATTACTGGCAGAAGATAATATTGTAAAAATTTGCGACTTCGGTCTTGCACGGAGTATTTACAAGAATGACGAATATCAAAAGAAAGAAAATGTAAAGTATTCCATTGTAAAATTAAAAATATTTCAAATAACATCACGTCTATTATTTAAGAGTTAAAAGTTAATAAAAAATATATACACATACAATTTATGGTTTGCATGATTTTAAAGTTTTTATGGAATCCCTTTAAGCCTATTTTTCGAAAATATCTTTCTAATCTTAGAAAGCCTAACAGTTTTTGTAATTTATTTTTAAGCAAAAAATATTTATTAATCATAAAAACTTAAATATTTTTACAGAGTCCTTTACCAGTAAAGTGGTTGGCAATCGAATGCATGACTGATCGAATATTTTCTACTCAGTCAGACGTGTGGTCTTTTGGCATTGTCCTTTGGGAACTATTTTCGCTTGCTAAGACGCCGTATCCGAATATAAGTCCACCGAGCCTGCTACAATGGTTGTCTGCGGGGTATGTTTACAAAATTAAGATAACTATGAAATTATTTATTATCTACGATCTACCAAAAGATATGAAAATTTTGACAAAATATATCTCAATGTAAAGTTTTATATCAATTTCTATAGCTAAAGAAAATCTAATTTTACTTGTTTATAATGTTTGTACAATTAATTTTAAATTTCTACAGGCATCGATTAGAGAAACCCGCTTACGCAGATGATCGTTTATATGATGTCATGCTTCGTTGCTGGGCTTCAAAACCCACTGAGCGTCCTTCTTTTACACAGCTTCAGGAAATACTTGGCGGATTCCTTGAAGATAACGTCCGAAATGTAAGTATTACATTATAGGAATGGTTGAAATACCAGTTACTCGATGTTTAACATATAGGTACAGTGAAACAGATACATAGACAAACAATATTAATAAATTCGTTACCATCTAATATCTCATTTCTTTATTAAAGCTTTAATCACAAAACGCGATTACTTTCTTCCAAATTTCCAAGCTATACGAGTACTAATGAAACACGTTTCTATGACTATACTTCTAGTGCTACACCGGCTGCCCATATGAAATTTTTTCGCGGGACTTTCAATCCTTTGTATTCGGTAACTTTTAAATTTTTCGTTTAAAATAGGCAAATTCGAGTAATTTTGGCATAAGTCTTATACATATTGGGTGGATTACTATACATTTCAGAGGTTGGAACTAAAATTACTACTCGAATTTACTTTAGAGGTGTACGTGAGGTAAAAAAGTCTAGGTATTAATACGTACAATTTTTATTTATTTGTTTAATCTTCACAGTAATACCCCTTAATCTAAAGGTTATAATGGGTAGACTTAATGCCTTATGGTATTCTCTACCAGTTAACCCTGGGACAAACATATACTATGTTGTTTGTATACATATGTTGTTTTACTTTATTTATCTAATTCATCAGGGCAGCTTTTATAAAAAGACATCCGTCTTTGTATATATATGCTGATCTTAATTTATAGTTTTATCACATTATATCTATAGTTTTGTTCTATGCACTTACAGATGAAACATACCATCACAATATTATTTAAACTTGATATTTTTATACAATGGGCAATTAGGTACATAATATATACTTTATTATTTTAGCACTACGTTGATCTTAACTCTGCATACATGGATATGAATATTAAAACAGAAGGCCAAGAAGATTACTTAGCCATGGTGTGTGCTCCTGATTATAACAATTTAGTAACGCCAAGTCCTCACCACTACGTAAATGATACCAGGAGCTTCTTCCCACCCACTCCTACACAATTACAGCATGGTAAATATGACACTTTGTACTAGAACTAATTAACAAAGATTGTTTTACCTTTTATAAAGGCCAAGTGCTCGCTTAATATCTATCGTTAGCCACTTTTTTTTAATATTTAATACTTCTTTAAATTATTATTTTTTTAATGACAAGCTACACAAAACCAAAAGTTTGACAAAGCTATAAAGAATGGATGGGTGCCGTTTGCTCTGATAAGTAACAGGCTTCCTTAATAATAATATAAAAACTAGTTTTATTTATTAAATTTGCCCTGCCATAGTGGCTTCAGGGAATCTATAGCATTATATATGTCTTTTCAGTTTTTGTGTATGCCCTGAAACTTATAATGCTGTAGCAACTCTCATTAAAACAGACGAAAATAATGAAATCATAATAAGGGTTGTTATACAAACAGCGTTACCCTAAAACATTTGTAGTTTTTTTTTCTTTCATCAGTCCTATCTACCATATTTATTAATTAGTATATCTTTTTGTGGGGTTATAAAATGTATCTATACCCTGGCAAAAATAAATATTTCTTAATGTTGAAATTATAATTTGAATATCAATAAAATTCGCTATACAAAAATACTTATTAGCGTTGTATAATAAAACAACAATAATTTTTTTTGCTAAGCTATTCCATTCAATCAACTTTTCCTTTTATCAGACGAAATGGAAATGACTACAATCTGATTCCACGAATCAGTTTCCTTAATTGGTACGGTAAAAAAATGTTTAAAGCATGACCTATTTGATGTGACTAACCGAGTATAGTTATATGATATTTATACTCGATATGAAAAAAAAACTTCCATTAATTAGCACATTTGTAAAATGTCCTTGTCGGTGAATGCTTTAAGAAGTTAATCGGTGTTCTCGCTATTTATGTTTACTACTTTTAGGTTATAATTATGCGATATGTCAATGACATTGTATAAATTTTCAGATGACGAAGGTTATTTACAAATGAGCCCTGCAACAAATCAGAATACATTTAGCCCTCGTGCAGCTAGCACCAAATTTGATTTTGACGCTAGGAAATTAAACCCTTGTGCTGAAGCAACGACGTATGGTTCGGAACTAACTCCCATGTTGACTCTAAATAATGTAGCAGCAAGAAGTGGATCAGAATCTGATCATGATGGTAACTCTTCACCATATCTGAACATGTGTCCTCGTATAGACGAAGAGGCAGACGAAGTATTTGAAACTAAACAACAAAACCTTAAGAATACGCAAAACAGTGCCGTTACGAATCCTACTTACATTACATTTGATGTTGACCTCGAAAAGAAACCGAAGAATATAATATCTAACAATTACATTAATGTGAACGTACCCAATGGTCTAGTCAAATAAAACCATTGTAATGAATAGTTGAATAATATTGTGTATTTATCATTGGATAAATTATTATAACAAACTGTCGTTATAAAATAGTTCTTTTGATCTCCGTAACTTTTCTTAACTTTTTTTGTAATAATCTCATTCTTTTTCGCAACTGATTTAGTTATGATGACAGTAATCTCCAATGCACACTATACGAAAGTTGTTTTCTTACGGTTTCTTCGTTGTTATTTTCTTGCATTTAGTAATATTTTCTATTTCATTTTAGGTATGTTGCTGTTTGTTTAGAATGATGGAGTTATAAAAGAGATGTGATATTTTATTTTAAGAAATGAATGAGAAAAAAAATAGTAATAGTTAAGGTTTTATTTGTTATATTTAGATTTAAATGAACCCACCACTATTTTTCTTTTATATTGCGCTCGATTGGATTTCATCCAAATGTTTTAATTTTGAATACGACTAAGTAAATAATAAACTTGTGCTAAATTGAGTTCTTCACTAGCAAAATATTATGCAATTTTTGTACTCGATTACAAATTTATCATACAAGCTGCGGGACTGATTTTCGTGAACTCTCGTAGGGTGTGTTACTTTCAGAGAAATTGGAATGTTTATCACGTTTAATCGTGCATCAGTAAAAAATTACCATTACTTCCTATTTATCACTTTTATTATTCTTAGTAACACAAAAATTTTATTTCATATTGAGGGAGATAAAATACAAATCTATCTTATCGATTCATTAATTATAGCATATAATTATAGCATGTTGAAAAAACCAAGACCTGAGACGTGTAAAAATCAGGGAGGATTTTCAATGGGAAATATACCCTTGCCCAACAGTAAATTATGCTGTTGGAGATAAAGATTTATTTAACATAAAAGTAAAATCTTTTTTTAAATCCTAAACGTGAGAATACTACAGTAAGGTATTAATTTGTAATTAAGTCTATTAAATGTCGCAAATAATATGCTGTTTCGCATTTATTGTATTCTAATTTAATTTTTTTATCAACTACCGGTTCGTATCTTAACTTTGCAAAGTATTGGATACTATTTTTCCAATTTTTGAATCGCTGAACTCATAATTCTTGCTCTTTTCTTTGCCATTAATAAAATATGTTAAAATACGCTGCGTGATAATAAACAGCATTAGCTGCACTACTGAGCGAATGCATTCTACAAAAGGGCATTTTTGTATGAGTAAGGTAATATGGTTGTCTTGAGCTTTGTCGCTCTATAAAACAAAAACTAGAAGGAGATCGGAGACAAAAACACAAGGTCGTATACTATAGCTAATATATTAAAAAAATAGTAAACAAGCTTTGGCAAGAAATACTTTGAAAAATTATAATAAAAAAAAAACGAACTACACTACGCAATACTAAAATCACTAAAATATTTATTATAATGTCTATTGTCAAAATGGAATCGATAAAGCAGCGTCCTTTTGACCCTTCATTGTTTGATTGACTGATGAAAAGCTATCGTATCACAGAGCCTTCTATGCAAACAAGGCTGTGGTTTTCAAGTTATAGGAGTGACTATACTAACCGGATGATCATATTATCCTCGCGTACTATAATTAGTAGCCCTGAATTTGCAGCTAACGTGATAAGCAACTCCACTATAATATTTAAAAAATCCCTTCTTTTAACGGCTTTATAAACTTGATATTCAAGTTTGAGCTTTTTTCGTATTATGTAAGATTTATTTTTTCAAATGTGTGTATATACCTAAATATGAAAACATAGTAGAAAATTATCCTAAGGATTAATTACTTTATTAGAATGAATAAATTATAATGATTATTTAATTAAAACATATAAAAGTAGTTTATATTTGTAATTATCTGTTGTACACGTATTGCGCTTGTATTATTCAAATGATCTATATACTGTTTTATAGTTTTTAATGGTTAAAAATATTTTTGATGTACGTATTTATGTAAACGCCATACATAATTAACTCAGTAAACGTAACAAAATAAATGTGATATTACACACACATCGATTGGTTTTTTTATATTAAAATTATACGGTTTAACTGAAGATTCGATATAATATAAAATATTCCAGTAAACTATTAGAATTTAAAAAGCGGTCTAGGTGCGACCCGAAAGGTCCACACGACTAATTAGCTAACTAACGACTAACTCTCCAGTGAAAAGAATTAAAAAATATCATATGTTTTAATATTATATACAGTTTTTCATTCGACACAAAAAATGACTTGACCGATTTTATTCAAAATTTAATGAGATCTAAGTTAAATAATTATACGTTAAATGAAACTGGTCCCATTTTATACGTGGTAGAGCCATACTGTAGTTATATTAGTAGTATAGTTGTAGCACGAATGGGTCGGCTCGACCGGGGAAGGACCACGCTCTCACTGAATATCAGCGTAAAATAGTAGCTTAATGCTGCTGTGTTTTGTATGGTAAATGTAGAGAACCGGATACCCTTTTTACTGGAAACGAGGCATTCCATCTTAGTCCTCACGAGTGACAACGCATCTGCATTTTGATTTGTAATCGAGGATAGATGTAGATGTCCATGGGCCGCAGCAACCACTTACCATCAGGTGGACTGTGTGCTCGTTTGTCACCCTATCCTATAAAAAAAGTCAATATGACTCCTTGTTCTAGAGATAAACGATGTGAAAATTGAATCCGAACATACATACATATGTACATGTACACACACGGACATCCTTTTAAAAACCATACTATTCGTTGAATAAAACTAAATTTACGGATTATATCGCGTTTATTTAACTGATTTTACTTATTTTTTTTAATTCCACGGTCCAGCAACCATGACCACGGGGAGGACCCCCCCGTGACCATGGTTGCTGTAAAGCACCCGAAACGTCGGGAATTAAAAATAAGTAAAATCAGTTAAATAAACGCGATAGAATCCGTAAATTTAGTTTTATTCAATGTGTAGTGTTCGCGTAAATTTAAGAAATCCTTACCATACTATTCGACTCTAAAAGACCTTGAAACGTGGATATATGTTAAAATTTCCAATTTGAAAAATCGGACCCATTACTTTAACTTCCCACTGGGAAGTTAAAAAAATAGTCCCGCTGTGTAATCGATTATTTCCACGAAAAAAGTTTATCGCGAACCAGCAAACGAGTAAATGAAATTAAAGTAAAAGTCAGGTTATATCGTGACATGACGCGACGCGACGCGGCTTGCTCTTTATAAGATAGTGATACAAAATATAACTTTATTTACTACATTGAAAGGTACATATATCTTATTGAGATAATTTTAAAATGCCCCGCGGTGTCGCGCTACGCTGCGCTGCGTCTCGACGCTTAGCGCGACGTATCACGACGCAGTGGTGCTTCGTCGGTAGGCGCAGCCTGCAGGAACGGTACGTTAGCAACGACTTCACGATGCGCCGCGCGATGTCGCAATGCGTCTCGTGGCGGCGCGCTGCGTGGTGTGAAACCACTGGTCTCTTTAAGCATCGTCGCGTCACACATCTTAAAGAAATATACATATATTGTACGGAGGACAGCAGTCAAAACTAGGTACAAACCTGTATTTGTATTGTATTATGTGTATTGTATTATGTGTAAATACAGATAGAAAGGTATTAAATACAGATACAAGCCCATTAACGCTGGTGTTCCACAAGGCTGCATGCTATCACCAACGCTGTTTCTTCTGCATATTGTGACGGCCCAATATTATTATTAATAATTAATAATAATATAAAGGGGCGTCCAAAATAGTCTTAAAAGATATATATTAAGCAATTAAGTTAAATTAATAAACATAAAGTTAATATATTTCAGACATTATCCCAATAACATAGTAAATTAAAGGTAAAATTATTGTTTTTCGTAATAAATAAATTTATTTAAAAAGTTGAAAAAAATATATTTAAAATAAGATAAATAATAGAAATACAAGTCAAAAAATATTATAAAAATTAAGTTAAATAACGTTTATAAGATAATTAGAAAATTTGTTAAAAATTGTTTAAGTCATGGGAGGTGTTCGTGTATAAAAGAAAATTTTTCTAAGTTGTGGAAGGAGTTCACGTATAGATGAAATTTCCTAAGTTGTTGAAGGAGTTCATGTATTAAAGAAAATTTTCCTAAGTTATGGAAGGTGTTCACGTATAGATGTCTTGTATGGAGGAAGCTGTCGGAGGTACATACCTGCAGTTGTACATATATATGGGGTGGTCGGGAGCCCGACTGCCTGAAGTACTGTAGCACAATGACTAGTCCTATATTAGGGACTTATGATATTAAACTCAATGATACAAAAGCAATACTATAGAAGGTCTCCATGATGAATTTGTATTACAATAGTAGGGTCGTGGGTTCGAACCCTATATATTAATGACTTATGAAAGTAAGGTCTATGATACAAAAGCAATACTATAGAAGGTCTCTATGATTAATATGCATTACAATAGTAGGGTTGTGGGTTCGAACCCTATATATGAATGACTTATGAAAGTAAGGTCTATGATACAAAAGCATTATTATTGAAGGTCTCCTTGATGCATAAGCATTGTATGGGGTGGTCGGGTGACTGACTGCTCCTAGTACTGTAGCAAAATGACTAGTCCTTATTAGGGACTTGAAAAGGAATATTATGGTGGCGTGTGTTCTGCTTCACGAGCAATTGGTCCGAGGTAAACTTGGACTCGCTAACCGATGTGTCCTAGACATATCATCTTAGTGCCGGTGGTAAGCGGGTTTGTTGTAGCAACACGGCTTTCCCGTGGACATCGCACACCCATACCGGTTGTGGGCGGCGTCATAGCGCATAGCGATGCGTCGTCTATCTTTCGGATTGGGAAGATGAGTGTGTTTGGTAGCACTTTTAAGTGTAACAGGCATACTCAACTTCATGTCTTAGTGCATTAGCGCTATGATACATGGAGTTTTGTCCACTGGCGTCTTAGTAGCGTGCTACTATGATACGTTGGTGCAGTTTTATATAACAACAATCTTAGTGCCGGTGGTAAGCGGGTTTGTTGTAGCAATACGGCTTTCCCGTGGACATCGCACACCCATACCGTTTTGGGCGACGTCGTTGCGCATAGCGATGTGTCGTCTATCTTTCGGATGGGGATGAAGAGTGTGTTTGGTAGCACTTTTAAGTGTAACAGGCATACTCAACTTCATGTCTTAGTGCATTAGCGCTATGATACGTGGAGTTTTGTTCATTGGCGTCTTAGTAGCGTGCTACTATGATACGTTGGTGATATTTTTTATATAACAACAATACGAACTTTGTTACCAAAATCGATAGGAGTCATGTGGGTGTGTTGTGAGGGGGGCGCCACCCGTATGATAGTTGCATTGATGCTTACTGCTACTTGCGGTATTGCGTCTTGTGATGGTTCTGCGGGTGTGCTGCGCCTGATTCGACGCATTCCTGTGGTTCTGGTCGATGGAGGTATACAATTAACATCTTAGTGCCGGTGTTAAGCGGGTTTGTTGTAGCAATACGGCTTTCCTGTGGACATCGCACACCCATACCGTTTGTGGGCGACGTCGTTGCGCATAGCGATGTGTCGTCTATCTTTCGGATTGGGATGATGAGTGTGTTTGGTAGCACTTTTAAGTGTAACAGGCATACTCAACTTCATGTCTTAGTGCATTAGCGCTATGATACGTGGAGTTTTGTTCATTGGCGTCTTAGTAGCGTGCTACTATGATACGTTGGTGATATTTTTTTATATAACAACAATAAAAACTTTGTTGCCAAAGTCGATAGGAGTCATGTGGGTGTGTTGTGAGGGGGCGCCACCCGTATGATAGTTGCATTGATGCTTACTGCTACTTGCGGTATTACGTCTTGTGATGGATCTGCGGGTGTGCTGCGCCTGATTCGACGCATTCCTGTGGTTCTGGTCGATGGAGGTATACAATTAACATCTTAGTGCCGGTGTTAAGCGGGTTTGTTGTAGCAATACGGCTTTCCTGTGGACATCGCACACCCATACCGTTTGTGGGCGATGTCGTTGCGCATAGCGATGTGTCGTCTATCTTTCGGATTGGGATGATGAGTGTGTTTGGTAGCACTTTTAAGTGTAACAGGCATACTCAACTTCATGTCTTAGTGCATTAGCGCTATGATACGTGGAGTTTTGTTCATTGGCGTTTTAGTAGCGTGCTACTATGATACGTTAGTGATATTTTTTATATAACAACAATAAAAACTTTGTTACCAAAGTCGATAGGGATCATGTTGGGTGTGTTGTGAGGGGGCGCCATCCGTATGATAGTTGCATTGATGTTTACTGCTACTTGCGGTATTGCGTCTTGTGATGGATCTGCGGGTGTGCTGCGCCTGATTCGACGCTCTCTTGTGGTTCTGGTCGATGGAGGTATACGGGTGGTGATGTCTGCTGGGATGTATGGGGGACCTTGGAATGGTGTAAGCCCGACGATAGTCGTATTGATGCTTGTTGCGTTCTGCAGCATTGCGTCTCTGCGATGGTTGTTTGGTGGGACACTATTCTCAATGGCGCTCTCTGCGTCTTGGTTCGACTCACACCTAAGTAGCCTTGCCCAAGTCGGGTCCCTTCATTGCGGGGCTGCAGACTGTCTGCCCTCCACGATGTTTTATAGTATAACAACATAATATTATATCTCTGTAACTTTCCCACCTTTGAATGATTGAAGGCAACTTGTTGGTGGGTGAGACAAACATGATCGAAAATGCATTTACTCAACGTCAGTGACACAAACCCTTTCTGATGGCGAATTATTACTCTTATCTTATAACTGCCTTTTGGCTATATCTGCCATTGTATTGGTTGGTGGAGCATATGTGTCGACCTCATGCGGGTGGTAGCTGGCGGGAGGATCTGAGGAGACTCTCAAGGCTGCGGCCGAAAGCCGCACAACGTGGGACCCCATTCCCTTGAGGTGAGCAGTAGACTCATGACACGCTCTGCGGCTAGTAGCCGTGCTGATCATGCAATTGGTGGTGATGCCATACACTTACATCACGTCTGCAGGAGCGGCGGTCTGGCAGGTGGTGGCGCTCACGGAGGGTTTACGGCCAGTGTGCCTATTTGCCTAAACCGTGTGACGTACATTCACTGTGGCTGGATTCGTTCGTATTCTGTATGGCGTTTACACGCATTGACATGCGCGACTTCGGTCGATGTTTGTGCTTACGCACTAACAAGGGGCCAAGCCTCTTTTACTGGTTCGCCAGTTATTTTGCTGTGGACTACGGTCCAGTTCCCGAATTAGCATTCCCTTCGGGGGGGAGTGCATCAAAATGGTTGGCACTCACCGTGCACGGCGTGTGTGGGGCCGTGTACCTCCCCCTACATTCTTTTAAAATAAATGTAGGAGAGCGAAGCCCTTGTATCGGGTATTTTGTATAGATATATTTTGAGCCTTTTCCGAGCGGGAAGGGATAATTAATAATGTAAACCTGATGCAAGTGGAATAGGGACGTTTTATGTTCTTAACCTTTTTCGAGCCCTGTCTTCGTGAACGGGGTTCACTTAGCTTATAAGGCACTACCAACAGCTTTCAATTGCTCTAGTGAATATTCATTCTTCCAAAAGACACCTAAAAGAACTAAGTTACTAAACAAACACAACGTAAATAAGGGTCCTAACTAAGACGATCACGCTAAAAATATTACAAACGGCCTATTATTAAACCTTTAGAAAGATCATTTAGAAAGACCAAAACATATTTTATTTATCCTGGTCACATATATATAATTATTATCGAAAAGGGGTAAATTAATTATATCTAATATATTTATTATTATGAGAGAGGGGCGGGGGGAGACCGTTACAATTTGGTGCCGTGACCAGGATACATTTTAAAAAGAAGGTCGTCTGTATAAGAATTATGAAGTAGGCGTTATGCCTACAATTTGTTGTCCGTGAAATGGAAAGGTGTCTTGGAGGGTGGTGTTTGCTGGGGGTGGTTGTGAGTCTGGGGGTGGGGCTTAAATATTAATATTGATTTTTTTTGTTATAAAAGGTGTGTGCATAGTTAATGCGAAATAAAATATAAAGTGAAATAAATGAGAAGACGCAGTAACATTTGTGTAAATGAAGGACATAACAGTGCTAAAAATTGATAAAAGTATATAAATATAAAATGGTTAAAACAAAGAAAAGTTCTAACTTAGTGAAGGCTAAGCCTAAAAATGAATTTAATATGCTTCAAAAATTAATTAAAAATGCAGTGAAAACCTTTGAGGTTAAAATAATTTCTCGAAGAAAAGTTTATTAACCAAACGAAAGTTCACCAAATTAAAGTAAACCAAGAAGAGGTGTACGGGGCGAGCACCTAACATGTCACTGATCCTAGAAGAAGTATTTTATATAACATACATAATGTGACAATAGAAAAGCTGAAATTGGAAATGAAAATACTCATCCAGTAACATTTTATAAGATCTCACCAATTAATTAAAGGACGTTCCATCTAATTTCTATATAATCGAAAGTTATGAGCAAGATTTAACTTAAATTTTAGGAAAATTATTAATTTAAGTATTTTATTATAATTAAATCAAATAATGTTCATGTGTGATATTTGTAATAATTTAAATTAAATAGAGTGAATTATAAACCTGGGTCAGTACGCCTGACTCAATAACATTAATAAGTTCAAGCTGCCACTTAAACTACGAGTAAATAGTAAAAGTAAACATAATGTCGGACAAATTAGATAACAAGTGCGAAAGAATTTAAAAGAGGCAAGTCGCATTAGAAACACAAAATTTGATAAGCGTAATAAATTAATGAAATATCACATTGGCGATTTAGTAAAAGGTTCTAGATCTAGTAAATCAGATGCAGATAACAAAGTTATGAGTAAATTTAATTTGGCGTATGAAGGGCCTTATATAATACCAGCCGTACCATTTGAAAATGTACTTTAATATACTTTAGAAAACCCAGAAACAAATGAAATTATAGGACATTTTGATGCTATTCATTTATTAAAATATTTTAGATAATAGGTTTGGCTTATATACATTCTAGAATAAATACTGTAATATAATTTGGTCCCGTGGGTGGCCTTTTGAAAAAATAGATTAAAATTATTAAAGTTATGAGCAAGACACAAATTAATTAAAAATAAGAAAAATGTTGTAATAATTTTATTAATGACGATCTGTAAATATTGACTGTAAGATAATTTTGTAAAATATGTTTTTATTGAATAAATTTGGGGAGTTGGGTCAGGGTGATTGACTCAATCACATTTATCCTGTGGGTGTGTAGCCATCTGATTTCAACTCATATACAAAATACTGTGCATATAAAGACAAAATTGCTGAATTATATTTTAAAGATTTAAAATGTTAGTCAAAAACAAAAGAGAACCACTATTTAACGACGTAATATACAATAAATTTATCAAGATAACAATTTATGGTTTATCTCATTGGGATAGATGTGGTTGAAGGGGTGTGTGGCGGCGGCCATTCCCTGGGGTAGGTGGGATGAAAATATATACTGAATTGTAACAGATTGAAAGAGGAAAGAACAGATACACACAAGTTCAAAATTTTGAGTGTAGGGCATATGCTCTCAATATAGTAAAATTTTATATCAACGACTCCACTGTGTGGGTCATTAACATAAAATTTGGGGGTGGATTGTGACGGCCCAATATTATTATTAATAATTAATAATAATATAAAGGGGCGTCCAAAATAGTCTTAAAAGATATATATTAAGCAATTAAGTTAAATTAATAAACATAAAGTTAATATATTTCAGACATTATCCCAATAACATAGTAAATTAAAGGTAAAATTATTGTTTTTCGTAATAAATAAATTTATTTAAAAAGTTGAAAAAAATATATTTAAAATAAGATAAATAATAGAAATACAAGTCAAAAAATATTATAAAAATTAAGTTAAATAACGTTTATAAGATAATTAGAAAATTTGTTAAAAATTGTTTAAGTCATGGGAGGTGTTCGTGTATAAAAGAAAATTTTTCTAAGTTGTGGAAGGAGTTCACGTATAGATGAAATTTCCTAAGTTGTTGAAGGAGTTCATGTATTAAAGAAAATTTTCCTAAGTTATGGAAGGTGTTCACGTATAGATGTCTTGTATGGAGGAAGCTGTCGGAGGTACATACCTGCAGTTGTACATATATATGGGGTGGTCGGGAGCCCGACTGCCTGAAGTACTGTAGCACAATGACTAGTCCTATATTAGGGACTTATGATATTAAACTCAATGATACAAAAGCAATACTATAGAAGGTCTCCATGATGAATTTGTATTACAATAGTAGGGTCGTGGGTTCGAACCCTATATATTAATGACTTATGAAAGTAAGGTCTATGATACAAAAGCAATACTATAGAAGGTCTCTATGATTAATATGCATTACAATAGTAGGGTTGTGGGTTCGAACCCTATATATGAATGACTTATGAAAGTAAGGTCTATGATACAAAAGCATTATTATTGAAGGTCTCCTTGATGCATAAGCATTGTATGGGGTGGTCGGGTGACTGACTGCTCCTAGTACTGTAGCAAAATGACTAGTCCTTATTAGGGACTTGAAAAGGAATATTATGGTGGCGTGTGTTCTGCTTCACGAGCAATTGGTCCGAGGTAAACTTGGACTCGCTAACCGATGTGTCCTAGACATATCATCTTAGTGCCGGTGGTAAGCGGGTTTGTTGTAGCAATACGGCTTTCCCGTGGACATCGCACACCCATACCGGTTGTGGGCGGCGTCGTAGCGCATAGCGATGCGTCGTCTATCTTTCGGATTGGGAAGATGAGTGTGTTTGGTAGCACTTTTAAGTGTAACAGGCATACTCAACTTCATGTCTTAGTGCATTAGCGCTATGATACATGGAGTTTTGTCCACTGGCGTCTTAGTAGCGTGCTACTATGATACGTTGGTGCAGTTTTATATAACAACAATCTTAGTGCCGGTGGTAAGCGGGTTTGTTGTAGCAATACGGCTTTCCCGTGGACATCGCACACCCATACCGTTTTGGGCGACGTCGTTGCGCATAGCGATGTGTCGTCTATCTTTCGGATGGGGATGAAGAGTGTGTTTGGTAGCACTTTTAAGTGTAACAGGCATACTCAACTTCATGTCTTAGTGCATTAGCGCTATGATACGTGGAGTTTTGTTCATTGGCGTCTTAGTAGCGTGCTACTATGATACGTTGGTGATATTTTTTATATAACAACAATACCAACTTTGTTGCCAAAGTCGATAGGAGTCATGTGGGTGTGTTGTGAGGGGGCGCCACCTGTATGATAGTTGCATTGATGCTTACTGCTACTTGCGGTATTGCGTCTTGTGATGGTTCTGCGGGTGTGCTGCGCCTGATTCGACGCATTCCTGTGGTTCTGGTCGATGGAGGTATACAATTAACATCTTAGTGCCGGTGTTAAGCGGGTTTGTTGTAGCAATACGGCTTTCCTGTGGACATCGCACACCCATACCGTTTGTGGGCGACGTCGTTGCGCATAGCGATGTGTCGTCTATCTTTCGGATTGGGATGATGAGTGTGTTTGGTAGCACTTTTAAGTGTAACAGGCATACTCAACTTCATGTCTTAGTGCATTAGCGCTATGATACGTGGAGTTTTGTTCATTGGCGTCTTAGTAGCGTGCTACTATGATACGTTGGTGATATTTTTTTATATAACAACAATAAAAACTTTGTTGCCAAAGTCGATAGGAGTCATGTGGGTGTGTTGTGAGGGGGCGCCACCCGTATGATAGTTGCATTGATGCTTACTGCTACTTGCGGTATTACGTCTTGTGATGGATCTGCGGGTGTGCTGCGCCTGATTCGACGCATTCCTGTGGTTCTGGTCGATGGAGGTATACAATTAACATCTTAGTGCCGGTGTTAAGCGGGTTTGTTGTAGCAATACGGCTTTCCTGTGGACATCGCACACCCATACCGTTTGTGGGCGATGTCGTTGCGCATAGCGATGTGTCGTCTATCTTTCGGATTGGGATGATGAGTGTGTTTGGTAGCACTTTTAAGTGTAACAGGCATACTCAACTTCATGTCTTAGTGCATTAGCGCTATGATACGTGGAGTTTTGTTCATTGGCGTTTTAGTAGCGTGCTACTATGATACGTTAGTGATATTTTTTATATAACAACAATAAAAACTTTGTTACCAAAGTCGATAGGGATCATGTTGGGTGTGTTGTGAGGGGGCGCCATCCGTATGATAGTTGCATTGATGTTTACTGCTACTTGCGGTATTGCGTCTTGTGATGGATCTGCGGGTGTGCTGCGCCTGATTCGACGCTCTCTTGTGGTTCTGGTCGATGGAGGTATACGGGTGGTGATGTCTGCTGGGATGTATGGGGGACCTTGGAATGGTGTAAGCCCGACGATAGTCGTATTGATGCTTGTTGCGTTCTGCAGCATTGCGTCTCTGCGATGGTTGTTTGGTGGGACACTATTCTCAATGGCGCTCTCTGCGTCTTGGTTTGACTCACACCTAAGTAGCCTTGCCCAAGTCGGGTCCCTTCATTGCGGGGCTGCAGACTGTCTGCCCTCCACGATGTTTTATAGTATAACAACATAATATTATATCTCTGTAACTTTCCCACCTTTGAATGATTGAAGGCAACTTGTTGGTGGGTGAGACAAACATGATCGAAAATGCATTTACTCAACGTCAGTGACACAAACCCTTTCTGATGGCGAATTATTACTCTTATCTTATAACTGCCTTTTGGCTATATCTGCCATTGTATTGGTTGGTGGAGCATATGTGTCGACCTCATGCGGGTGGTAGCTGGCGGGAGGATCTGAGGAGACTCTCAAGGCTGCGGCCGAAAGCCGCACAACGTGGGACCCCATTCCCTTGAGGTGAGCAGTAGACTCATGACACGCTCTGCGGCTAGTAGCCGTGCTGATCATGCAATTGGTGGTGATGCCATACACTTACATCACGTCTGCAGGAGCGGCGGTCTGGCAGGTGGTGGCGCTCACGGAGGGTTTACGGCCAGTGTGCCTATTTGCCTAAACCGTGTGACGTACATTCACTGTGGCTGGATTCGTTCGTATTCTGTATGGCGTTTACACGCATTGACATGCGCGACTTCGGTCGATGTTTGTGCTTACGCACTAACAAGGGGCCAAGCCTCTTTTACTGGTTCGCCAGTTATTTTGCTGTGGACTACGGTCCAGTTCCCGAATTAGCATTCCCTTCGGGGGGAGTGCATCAAAATGGTTGGCACTCACCGTGCACGGCGTGTGTGGGGCCGTGTACCTCCCCTACATTTTTTTAAAATAAATGTAGGAGAGCGAAGCCCTTGTATCGGGTATTTTGTATAGATATATTTTGAGCCTTTTCCGAGCGGGAAGGGATAATTAATAATGTAAACCTGATGCAAGTGGAATAGGGACGTTTTATGTTCTTAACCTTTTTCGAGCCCTGTCTTCGTGAACGGGGTTCACTTAGCTTATAAGGCACTACCAACAGCTTTCAATTGCTCTAGTGAATATTCATTCTTCCAAAAGACACCTAAAAGAACTAAGTTACTAAACAAACACAACGTAAATAAGGGTCCTAACTAAGACGATCACGCTAAAAATATTACAAACGGCCTATTATTAAACCTTTAGAAAGATCATTTAGAAAGATCAAAACATATTTTATTTATCCTGGTCACATATATATAATTTTATCGAAAAGGGGTAAATTAATTATATCTAATATATTTATTATTATGAGAGAGGGGCGGGGGGTAGACCGTTACAATATCAATGACATGTTGCAAATCGGTAGCATTCATTGCTATGCAGACGACAGCACTGGTGATGCTTTATACACCGGCCGTGCCAATATTTCTCGGGAAAACGTCGCCGAGGATCGGGACAAACTTGTGTCTGAAGTCGAGACTTTGTTGAACAAAATCTCCTTTGGGTGACTAAATCTAGTCCAGTTTAATCCCCAGAAGACACAAGGTTGAGCGTTTACCGCTTAAAAGAACCCTTTGTCGTATCTCCTCAGTTTCAAGGCACTTCCCTTGTTTCATCAGCCAGTATCGGAATCCTCGGCGTCGACATATCGAGTGACGTGCAGTTTCGTGGTCACTTGGAAGAGATGGCCAAATTGGCCTCTAAAAACCTTGGCGTGCTCAGCAGAGCGGGCAAGTATTTCATGCTGCCGGCTCACCGCCTGCAACTTTACAAGGCGCAGGTCCGGCCGCACATGGAATGCTGTTCCCATCTCTGGGCCAGGGCTCCCCAGTGCCAGCTCCTTCCGTTTGATCTATCAAGCATCTAGCGCAGAGCAGTTTGAATTGTCGGCGACCAAGCTCTTTCCGATCGGCTTGACTCACTGGCACTGCGAAGAGATGTTGCATCTCTTTGCGTATTTTATCGCATCTACCACGGGGAGTGTTCTGAGGAATTGTTCGGACTAATTCCAGCCGCACAGTTTCACCATCACACATCGCGACAAAACTCGCGATTCCATCCATACCATCTGGACGACTGGCTAAAATTACTTGAGGTCCGAAAAGAGGGGAAAGACATGGTAAGTGGTAATCCTCGAATCCAGCAACTTGTTCTATCACCGGGAGGGCGACTATCAGTCCCAAGAAGGTGTCGGATTCATCCTCCACAAGTCCCTCGTTAACAAAGTAAAGGTTATAAATTTGTCGATGAGGGTTCCGTACCTTATACTTGGAATCACTTAACGGTATTCGTTGAAGGTCATTAAAGTTTACGCATCAACCTCAGCACATCCCGATAAGAAAGTCGGATTCCTCCAAAATCCACTATGCGGTGTTAATGAGAGACTTCAACGCAAAACTATCAAAGGCCACAACGCTCTCATGAACAACTGCAGACCGATTTCCCTACTGAACGGCGTCTACGTGCTGTTTTCGAGAGTCATTACAAATCGTCGCTCACACAGACTCGACGACTTCCAGCCTCCCGAACAAGCCGGTATTCGAAAAGGCTTCAGTACCATAGACTATATACATACCCTGCGGCAGTATTTACAAAAGACCGAAGAGTACAATCTGCCACTTTGTCTCTTCAGCGGTGCCAAGTTAACTAACGTTATAGCGAAGTGTTGAAGTGTTTTTACAGTAGGGCTGCGTTGCCTATCCGAGTAAAAAACTAGAATATAAAACCTATTGGTATAGGTATTGATATTGGTATAAGTGTAAGACAATGTGATGTTATATCCCCTAAACTCTTTACCACTGTATTGAAAGACGTTTTCAAGCTACTGGACTGGAAAGGATACGGTATTAACGTCAATGGCGAGTACATCACTTACTTTCGATTTGCCGACGATATAGTCCTTATGGCAGAATCACTTGAGGAGCCAAACAGTCTGCTCAATGATCTCAATAATACCATCCGACGGATAGGTCTTAAGATGAACATGGACAAAACAAAGCTCATGTGTAACGTCCATGTCACACAAATGCCGGTAGATGTTGAGAGCACTACGCTCGCAGTTGTTGACGAGTATGTTTACCTGGGACAATTAGTCGTTCTAGGTAAGTAGAACTTAGACCGAAAGATCAGTTGACGGATTCAACTCGGCTTAGTTGCGTTCGGGAAATTGCGTCTCATCTTCCCGTCAGGTATACCCCAAAACTTGAAAACGAGATTGAACAAGTGCGTGTTACCAGTGATCACTTACGTATCTGAGACGTCATGTGGTCCTTGACCGCTGGCTGTAGGAGGAAGCTATGGAGAGGGCTATGCTCAGGGTTTCTCTGCATGATGAACTTAGAAATGATGATATCTGCAGTATTACCAGATTGATCGACATAGGATTTATAAGCTGAAGTGACGGTTATATAGCTCGAAGAATCGACAACTGATGGGGAAGAAAGGTTTTCTAGTAGCAGCCTTGTACGGGTAGGCGTAGTGCAGAGCGACCCTCCACTTGATGGAATGACAAGCTACCAGACATGGAGGAAGTCGATGATACAGGTCGCTCAGGACCGTGATTTGTGCTATTCTTTATGGGAGGCCTATATTTACGAGAAGCAGTGGACTTGTGAAGGGCGGCAATGATGAATGATGATTTAGAATAAATATATATATAATGGAAAGTCCATTTGAACATTTTGTTAAAAGTCTAAAGGACAAAACTAAAATGTCGACTAAAGTCGACTCGGGATCGATTTTTTTTCTTTTAATTCGTGTGGGACTATGGCTAGTGTAACATATTTAATAAAAAGAACCATTAAAATTTCCAAAAAACTGAACATAAGTACATTAAAAAATATACACGTCGAATATACCTAGTAGAAGCTTGTCTTTTAAAGTTAAAATATTTCTTTTCTATTTGATTCTACGTATTAACCTTAGAGTGACGTAACGTGCTTAAACTAGATTTAAGGTTTTAATAATTCGGTATTTAGATACTTCTATCAAAAAGACATTGGTTATTATACACATTACATTACATACATAATAAATACATTAAACTTGGTCTGAGATTAAACTTAATCATTAAAGAGTATCGTGGGCCTTTCTGAGTCGATGACCCTTCACTCCGAAGGACCATTAGCCAAAACCCTTAACGCTGGCTGTCGCAGAAGCAATCCGGCGAGTCGTCCAGTTCCTTACTCGTCAATCTAAGCCACCCACACTACGTTGGGTTCGAAACAATGCAGTGGGCGCAACCTTCGACAATGCCTACTTCAGAAACACACACGACTCATCTTAACAGGTGATTGATGCCTGAGATTACGGGTCCACTTTTGGTCCCGGTCTAGACATCAAATATGTAGACTGTATATTTACTTCACTTTCCCTAACTTTTACGGTCAGCATCAGAATGAAACAGCGATTTTATTGAAATTCTTGAGAAGTGTGATAACCGGGGAAGTTTTTGAATCTTGCTGTAGAAATATCGAACTTTACTGTCAGAGATGTCGAACAAATTGCGAGCTTCGTTTTGTTGTCTGCGAAGGACTACTATTATTCATCCCTGCAGATTTCGGGCCTCGAGGCATACCCCATTACCCGGGCAATCATCACAGCCCTTTTCTATGGGCCGGTCCTGGGAGCCGTACAGGACGGCATTAATGGTTACCTTCTTTGGCGTATTGCGCGCCACTAGGTAGGTGCTTCCGGAGGGTCAGCAGTCTCGAAGGACGGGTTTCGACGCAGAGCCAATCCTGCCAACAGGTGTGCGCTCCTGATAGCACTAGGCATACTTGGCGTATCTCGCGCCTCTGAGAAGGGAACTGTCGAAGGTTCAGCGACTTCCAGGTCCCGCGGAGACGGATCTCGACGCGGTGTCGATGTCACCAGCAGGTGCGCGCTCTCCTAATAGTAGCACGCCGGGCCTCCGGAGCTCGCTTTCCAGCATATTAGATGACACGTAGCGTAAAGTATTTGTCGTCCCGGGAGGGGTCAGGGGCGTCCTCGAAGCTCGACGCAAGCCGAGTTCGCCCCACGGCGCGTACACCCGCTGTATTTCTCCCTACCGCGGAAGCCGACGACCGGCTGACGTGATCGGCGGCGAGCGCGGTCCGGACGCGACTTGACAAATTGCGACCTTCGTGTCGTCTTCTGCGTGGGCTTTCTGCCCAGCAGGTTTCGGGCCTCGGGGTACACCCCTTTATCCGAGCATTCTTCACGGCACACTACAGCGTGCCGATCCTGGGTGCCTTTGATGTTAAAGGCGATGTTTACTTTATTAGCAGCTTTTTCTGCAATCGGTTAATCTATAAGCAAAAGGAGGTTATCAACTTTTTCTGTCCCTGGTTTACTTAATGTTGGTTATCTTATGGTAGTCTAAGTTGGCCTGTCTGCGGCATTGAGGGGGTTAACTCGACTCCCTAATCTATATAGGGAGGAGTTCTCTTGGATAGGGTCGCCCGTCCGAGGGCTGTGTGTGTAACGGCGCGAAGCCGTTTAGGTGTTCATGTGGCCCGTTGTCAGCGCGGTCGAATATGCAGCCAACTGGACCACAAATTCGTTAAGGCTCTCGATCTTGAAGTTGGCCGCTATGACTTCATTCCGGACGTAGCGACCCGCACCGACAATGGTCCGTATTGTCAAATTCTGCTGGGCCTGCAGTCGCCGCTTCTGTCGATTGCTCAGGAGCGCATACCAAGCCGGAGCAGCGTATGTCAGTATTGGTCTTATGTACATCTTGTTGGTGGTGATCTTCGACTTGGTCGGTAGCTTGAATGCCAGGATTGGACGGAGCATCTTCCACGCACATCTGGATTTGCAGACGACGAAGTCGACGAGTGCAGTCATGTACAGCATCCTGTCAATCTGGCACCCAATGTAAGTCACGGCCTTCTCGTATGCCATCTCCTGGCCTCTGAGGGTTAGCGGCGGTCGAAATCTTCTGGAGCGGCGAGTGAGCAGAGTGGTCATCTTACCAACATTGACGGCCATCCTCCACTCATCCTGCCATGGTGGCAACAGGTCCAGCAAACGTTGCATCCTGGCAGTGGCAATATGGGCTCTTCTGGACGAGGTGAAATAGGCGCTATCGTCCGTAAATAGCACCAACTCTACGTTGTTCTCCCAGACAAATTGCGAACAATTCACCATAGGGGTATGCTTTTTTAGCTATACCGTAATGTGCCGTAAAGTGCAAAAAGCCTCCTATTTCGCGCGTATATTTTTGCTTTATTTTTCATAAAGATACATACAAAAATTATGCTTCTCCAAAAAGAACACACAGGATTATATAATGAAAACAACAATACATATACATTTTACACGACATTAATAAAATACACAGCATTATTACGTAATTTAAATCTTATCATACATGTCGTATACCTTAAAATCTTAAATATTAATCTTTATTATGACTTATAGTAACAAATATTTTCAATTTACATAGGTCTTATCATAATTAACACTTATCTTAAACAAATAGACAGCAAAAACAGAAAACAAAGCTTTAATCGCATTTTTTAATCAAATATTTTTAAGCATTTTTATCTATAAGATATGATAAGAGGTTCTCGCGCTCTCGCTCTAGCAATAGCTATCCTTGTTTTTCCTTAACATATATATGTATGCTACTCTAAGATTGTATCTATGAAAACGGTGGAAGTCTGTTAGAACTAACAATAAACAATATTTAGAATTATTTTAATTATTTTTATTAAAATTTCCTTTAACCATTTAACATTTCGGTTTATGTTACGTAACACAGACTTTGAATTAAACAAAGGTTCTCGCATCCATCGCTACATTCATATAACATAACATTCGCACATTCACACGGTTCAGGGATTAGCCCATAGAGGAAAGTAATAATATATCGTACAGATTAGCCTTTCTACATAAACATTGATTTACTAATTTTATGCTTGTGACGCTAACAATTATGTTTTCATTATTTACGTTCATTCTCATTCGATAGGAAGATGGCGGTAGTACTTCGTCACTATTTTATTCGGGACTTAGGTTTGCTTTATGTCGTGAGATTGCTACTAGATGGCGGGTTATAGTGTAACATAATTTATTGTAGCGACAAACAAAATATGAAAAAGTTATTAAAATATTAAACATTAAAAATATTAATTTCCACATTGATAGAGTTGTTAAGTTGAGAAATTGACTGCAAGTTATAAACACTTAGGATTTGTTGCAAATTCAAAAGTTTCGGTTTCGTACGCGGGCCCATACCAATAATAAGTATTTTCACCACTTCTACGTCGTAAATTGTTGTTGTACAATATAATTTACTTATAAATAAGTTAAATTTAAGAGTCTGTTTGTGATGTCAAAATAACAGCTTTTTACTAAATGCATATGAAAGTATGTTAGTTATAGTACTTACCTATAACAAAAAATATATTTTTTTTAATTTTTCTCTTATCTGTCGATATGTATGTATGTATGTCTGTCTGTTTGTTAAATTTTGACGGGACTTTCACTGGCAGATAGCTTATGTTATAAGGAGTAACTTAGGATACTCCGTGGAAAAAAAATTAAAACCCATAAAATCCAATTATAATAAATCCACGCGGACGAAATCGTGGGAAACAGCTAGTTAAAAATAAAAACGTGACTGCAGTGATTTTTTTTAAATCTTTATTAACATAAAATACACAGATTTAAAATAATAATAAACATCGCCAAACTGTGCAACAGTTTGTTGGCGATAATGGCGCTCTTTTGTTATACATTAATATGTATTTTTTGTTACATACATACTATTCTTAGGTATATTTATTACAATAAATATCTCTATCTTTAATTAATACTTATTATATTACATTATACTTTTCATAGGAATGTATTTTTCAGTCTTTTCTTTAATGTTACAGTGATTATGTCTTTGGACGTATCTCTTATAAAATCTATTCTATTAAATATTTGCTTACCATAATAGTTTCTTATATGTGGTATCACATATTTACCCTTCTCAACTTGCCTGGTACGATATTTATGCGTTATAGGTTGTTTAAATTTATTTATTTTATATTGTTCTAAAGCAATTAGGTAATCTACCTTTTCATGCACTGGAAGTATTTTACATATATTAAATAATTTGTCTGTAATAGTGGAGACGAACTGTCCACTATTAACAGACTCCGAGGGGTTTTCTTTAAGGTGGAGAAATGAAACTACTGTTTATGTTTATGAATGTACTGTCGAATGGGATTCAGAATGGAATGGAATATATTTTGCATCAACCTTGCCTATATTTATATGGCTGGCTCACTATTGATTTGCCAATGGTAACAATTAATATTTTGCCTAGCCAATTATATTGCTTATTTTATGACCAATGAAAACTATTTAAAATATACAATTATCTACGTTTCGTTTCCCGGCGTGAGACTTGTTTGTTGTTCACGAAGCTACGTCGCTGGACCGGGCTATATAAGACATGCAGATCGGTGCGCACGCGTCCCTCACACGTCCAGGCAGTGGAGGATGAGGTCCGCCGCCGGAGCTCACCCCCCACGGCCTCTGAACCTATCTCTGTGTCCAATGATGAGATCTCATCCCTCATCAAAGGACTTAAGCCTAAAAAGACTCCGGGCGCGGATGGCATCTCCAACCAAGCCCTAAAACACTTTCCCGAGCAGGTGTTAACCTTTTTATCTATTATCTTCAACGCCTGCTTCAACCTTAGTTATTTTCCCACTACGTGGAAAGAGGCTACTGTGATTGGAATTCCCAAGCCAGGCAAGCCTGTCAACCTCCCCCTCCAGCCATCGCCCCATTAGCCTCCTCAAGGCAATGGGCAAGCTCTTCGAAAGAGTCATCCAAAGTCGTATGAGGCGCTACCTGTTTCCCACAGACGGCGACCCTCTTATCATTCCCCATCAATTCGGCTTCCGAGCCAAACACTCATGTCCCCAACAAGTTCACCGCATTGTGGAATATATCCTCAGCGGTTTCTATCCTCGTCGTCATAAGACCATCGCGGTCTTTTTCGATATAGCCAAAGCTTTCGATAGAGTCTGGCACACAGGCCTTATCTACAAGCTCTATAAAATAGGTCTCCCCGATCGTCTAGTTCGTCTCGTGGCCTCCTATTTAAAACATCGTACCTTTCGTTTCAGACACGAAGGCACGCTCTCTTCACAGCGAACTATCAAGGCTGGTGTCCCCCAGGGCTCAGTACTTGCTCCTCTGCTGTACATCCTGTTCACCAACGACATTCCCATCCCGTCGAAAGGTGTTCAACTCTCCCTCTTTGCAGACGACACTGCCATCTACTGCAAAGGTGTCTCACTACCCTTCATACGGAACAAGATCCAAAAGTCAGTTGATGACCTAGGAGCTTGGTTCAAAAAATGGCGCATCGATGTGAACCCGGAGAAGAGCTCCGCCGTTCACTTCGATTATAAACGACGCCGTCTCAAAAACACTCCTCCAATACGTATGCTAGGGACACCTGTCCCCTGGCATACGTCCGCCAAATATTTAGGTGTCACTCTAGACACAGGGCTTACTTTCAAGCCCCACGTCAAAAGAGTAACCCGTCACGCACGATTTTATCTAAGTAGGCTCAACAGTATGTTGGGCCGACACAGTAAAATGTCCCTTCGTAACAAGCGTACACTCTACAAGGTATGTATACGACCAGTCATGTCCTACGCGGGCCCCGTCTTTGCCCACGCAAACCCTAACATTTTAAATGAACTCCAAATAGTTCAGAACCTATTCTGTCGTCGAGCTGCGAACGCACCGTGGTACGTCCGCAATGCCGACCT
Source organism: Parnassius apollo (assembly GCA_907164705.1). Classification (NCBI taxonomy): domain Eukaryota; kingdom Metazoa; phylum Arthropoda; class Insecta; order Lepidoptera; family Papilionidae; genus Parnassius; species Parnassius apollo. The sequence goes on along the minus strand of CAJQZP010001593.1, from coordinate 2,357,538 downwards.
TCATCGAGACTTAGAGCTCCCAACAATTCAACAATTTCTTAAAAAACTCTCTGAGAACTTCTTCAAAGCCTCAGAGTCGCACCCAAACCACTTAATTCGTGAGGCAGCTTCTTATGCAGCCCCACCCCCCTCTCGCTATCGTGTCCGCAGGCCGAGAAACTCTCTCTCGGACCCGCCTAATAAACTTTCAAACGACCTGAACTGTCTCCTGGCAGCTCAGGCCAACTCTAATTAAATAAAATTATTGTAATATCTGACATTAAATTGCCTTCGTAGGCACTCCCTCAGCGGCACTTAGCCGCCTGCGCCCTCTTTTCCCAAAAGAGGGTCGCTCATGATAAGGCACAATAGAGCTTAATCAGCCGGTTGCCTGTCCCTAAAGGCGGTTTTTAGGGGGTATCACTTAGGGTCCCCGGTAGGACAGTGAGTCCCCCATAACCACGATAGACCGGCTATCGTGGTATGCGTAATGCATTTTCCGCCTCCCCTACGTACAGGGTAGCCCTTTAATTGCTTCGGGCGCAAAAAAAAAAAAAAAAAAAAATGCGCACGCGTAGTCGGCGGGCGGCGGCGGTGTGGAATACAGCTCCGGAACAGCAAGAGGAAACGAACTGCGGCGTTGAAGAAACGGCTCACCATTGGTCGACGGATACGTGACGATAGCGGCGTGTGAAGTCGGTGTGGCGCTGAATGATATTTGCGGCTGCTTCTTGTTTCTTTATAAGAACGTCAAATTATCTATATACAGTCCGCAGTATCTCAGTAGCCAAGAATAATTAGGAAATAAAATGTTTTTTTTATTTATTCTCGCCTTCCGCGTTATGGTAGCAGCGGAGTATATATTATTTATTCCCGTTTCGGTTTGATTAATCTGGCTGCTACATCACTCTCCCCCCAGCGAAAGCGTACCGGAGGCTTGACGACTCGCCCGTATTTCGTAGTTTTTAAAATAGGTTTCAACTGGGTTGATGTAGATGATGAAGTTTCAAGCTTCCTCGCTGGTGGTTTTGATGATGATGATGAATCCTCTGCAGTATCCTCGCTAATAATATAGTCAGGCTTTAGTCTGTCGATCGATATAATCGTAGATTTCCTTCCGGGTATTTGTAGTTTAAAAGTCTTGCTATTTCTCTCTAATACTTTATACGGTCCATCGTAGGTAGGTTGAAATTGTTTTTTCATTGCGTCGTTTCTTACAAAAACTTGCTTGCATGTTTTCAAATCTTGGTGAATGAATACTGATTTATTATTTCTGTGTGATTGCATTTCGGTGCATTTCAACGATAAGGCTTTGTTAATTGATTCTCGAAGTTTAGTTACGAAATCGTAATCCATTTCTTGTTTGTTTGACGCTGCTGAACTGAAGAAGTCACACGGCAGCCTTATGCTGCAGCCGTAGGTTAGCTGAGCGGCGCTAAGACTAGTGTCTGCACGCGGTGTTGCTCGTAGTCCGAGTAGCACTGTAGGTAGCTCATCAATCCACTTTGTATGTTGAGATAAACGAGTTTTGAGTGCAGTCTTTAATGTACGATGCCATCGTTCGATTATTCCGTTTGACTGAGGATGGTATGCTGTTGTACGCGTCTTCTGTATTCCCATAGTTTGAAGAAGTTTGAGGAATAGGTTGCTTTCGAAATTCCTTCCTTGATCCGTTGTGATGGTTTTAGGTGATCCGAAACGAGTAATCCAATTTTCATAAATTATCTTCGCGACGGATTCGGCTGAAGTATCATCGGTAGGTATTGCTTCTGGCCATCTTGTTGTTCTGTCGATCATTGTTACGAGATAACGATGTCCTTGCGGTGAAGTAGGTAATGGTCCAACGATGTCAACGTGCAAGTGTTCGAATCTCTCCGTGGGTGGAAATGTAGCTAGACTACTTGATGTATGCCTTTGTACTTTGCATTTTTTGGCATTGAATGCATTGCTTCGCCCAGTTGCCAACATCCGCTTGCATTGCAGGCCAAAAGAATTTTTCAGTGATGAGTTTTCTTGTTGTTCTAACACCTGGATGACTAATGTTGTGCAGTGTATTGAAGACTTCGCGACGACATTCTTCTGGTATGTATGGTCGCATGGTTGTCGTTGAGGCTTCACAGTATATTGGTAGATGCGTCATTGGCATTGTAACTTGCTTGATGGACAAGTTACCTTGCTTCGCTAGATGTTTTATGTTGTCACTATCTCTGTCTTGTGCTGCGGCGATCTTATGATAGTCGATTGATGTAGGGCACGTTACACTGTCGATTGGTACGCGACTGAGTGCGTCGGCAACTATGTTGTCCTTTCCACTGATGTGACGTATGTCGGTCGTGAATTCACTTATGAAAATAAGTTGTCTTGCTCTTCGTGGTGTTTCCGATAGTGATGGTTTCTTTGGAAGTACATATGTTAATGGCTTGTGGTCGGTAAAAACGATCAGGTTTCGACCCTCGAACGTTTTTCTGAAGTGCTTGATAGCCATGTAAATAGCGAGTAGCTCTCGGTCGAATGTACTGTAGTTACGTTGAGTATCGGAGAACTTCTTCGAAAAATATCCAAGTGGTTGCCATTTCCCATTGCTGTATTGTTGGAGAACTGCTCCTGCTGAGAGATCGGATGCGTCGCTGAAGATAGCAAGGGTTGCTTCATGTGATGGGTGAGCGAGTAAAGCTGCATTTTGGATCGCAATTTTACAAGCTTCAAATGCCTTCGTGGCTTCATCGTTCCATTCGATTGACGTTTTATCTTTTTTCTTCGTGTTGTGAAGGTAGGCGTGAAGTGGTGCTTGGATTTCAGCGGCTTTAGGTATGTGTTCTCTGTAAAAATTTATCATCCCAAGAAAACGCCTTAGCTCTTCGATAGTTTTAGGTTTTGCATAATCGATGATTGCTCTGACTTTTTCGGCAGGCGGTTTTATTCCTTCCTTGCTGACGGTGAAACCAAGAAATTGAACTTCTTGCTGTCCAAATATGCATTTCGAAGGGTTGATTGTGATTCCGTTGTCTTCTAATCGCTGTAGCACGGTGCGTAGATGGGTTTCGTGCGTTTCTTTATCAGGGCTTGCAACAAGGAGATCATCAATAAATGCGAAAACGAAATCCAGTCCATGAAGTACTTCGTGTATGAATCTTTGGAAAGTTTGACCTCCGTTCTTTAATCCTGGGATCATTCTTGGGAATTCGAATAATCCCATTGGGGTAATTATTGCTGTCTTCTCTATGTCTTCATCGCGGACTCTTATTTGTTGGTAAGCTCGGTTGAGATCGATGGTGGAGAATATAGTCTTGTCTGATAGTTGATGAGTGAAATCCCTGACTCGCGGTATTGGGTAGCGGTCAGGAGTGGTAATAGAATTCAGTCTTCTGTAATCTCCACAAACTCGTAATTCTCCGTTCTTCTTCGGTACAATGTGAAGTGGTGATGACCAAGGGCTTTTGCTTGGACGGCATATTCCTTGCTCAATCATGTTTTCGAATTCCTTTCGAACTTGCTCGTATAGGTGTGGTGCGATTGGACGTGCACGACAATGAAGTGGTGGTCCATTGGTGTCGATGAAATGCTCAACGTCGTTCTTCGGTGTTAATTTCATTGAAGTTATTCTTGTGATACCAGGGTATTCTTCGAGGATCTTGTGATACGGTTGTTGCACATCTATGCTTCTTATTGTGGGCAGATTGGTTGCTTGTACAAAAGACTGAGATGCAAGATTGGTTTTCCCGTCGATGATTCTTCTATTTTTGATGTCGACGACCAACTGGTGATGTTGAAGAAAATCAGCACCGATGATTGGTTTGCTGACTTTAGCGACGATAAATCTCCATTTGAATGGTCGGCGTAGATTAAAATCAAGTTCCATTGTTTTTTCTCCATATGTAGGAATAACCGTATTGTTTGCTGCATAGAGTTGAAAATGTAGTGGCTTCAACTTCTGTCCTTGCTTCGGCGGTAACACTGAGATATTTGCTCCGGTGTCGATAAGGAAAGTAAGCTTGCTTTTTTTATCGGTGACGAAAAGACGGTAGGACTTTGCTGTTACGCTGGATCCCGTCGCATCGAGCGTACTAGTTAGTTTTCCGTATTCGTATTTTCATTTTTGAATGTACACGGTGCTGTGCATTTTCTTGCCTCGACCCCGAAACGTCGATGATAGTAGCAGTAAGGGGATCTTGATGTTGAGCTTATTCGACTTCTACTTGCAGAGCGGTTGCGACGAAAAGGTGATCTTCAGTGTTGCTGATTGCGCTGGTTGTACTGTTGCTGGTAAAAGGTATGATGCTGGGAAGCTTTGAGCGCGGCGACTTCGAATGATAGCTTCCGAATTTCTTCGAGAAGAAACTGGGTATCATTGGCCTTTGTTGAAGTGCCTTCAATGATCGATATGTGTGAGCTACTGCTGTTTTCGATCATCTTGTCCGCCAGGAGTGCCAGTTCGTCGAGCTTCGTCTGCGTGCTGAATGTTTCGCTGACTGCTATTACCGATCGAATATGTGGTGGTAGGTGGTTTACCCACATTAGCCGTAGTGTTGAATCCGGAACTTTATCTCGCGCCAAAGTACGCATTTTGCGTAGGAGTTGTGTGGGTTTCTGGTCTCCAAGTTCTATTTCTGATAGAAGTTTTTGTAGCTGTCGACTGTCGGATTCTTCGTATGCGGAGATCAGACGATCCTTCAGTGAATTATACTGGTCGACTGCTGGTGGGTTGTACAACAGGTCCGCAATTTGTTCGATGTCTTGTTTCTCAAGTTGGGCTATCACCATCTGTGCTAATTGCGCTTGGCTCTTCTTTAAACCATTCGTTGCGGCTTCAAAACTGACGAACCAAAGTCGTGGTTTGTCTCTCCAAAACGGTGGTATTCTTAACGATAGAGATATACCGGCGATTTCTGGTTCCTTTACCGGGTTTGATGTATATGTGTTTGCCTCCTGCTCCATAATGACGGCTTGATTACACTGATTTTATATAAACTGAAGTCTTCCTTCTCGGTGTTCGTACGGGTTTCCTTCGCGGTGTTCGTGCAATAGTAGTGGTACGTCGCAGGGTGTTCCTTCTTGGTGTTCGTACCGGATCTTCCCCCTCGGTGTTCGTAGGGGGTCACCACTGTAATAGTGGAGACGAACTGTCCACTATTAACAGACTCCGAGTGGTTTTCTTTAAGGTGGAGAAATGAAACTACTGTTTATGTTTATGAATGTACTGTCGAATGGGATTCAGAATGGAATGGAATATATTTTGCATCAACCTTGCCTATATTTATATGGCTGGCTCACTATTGATTTGCCAATGGTAACAATTAATATTTTGCCTAGCCAATTATATTGCTTATTTTATGACCAATGAAAACTATTTAAAATATACAATTATCTACGTTTCGTTTCCCGGCGTGAGACTTGTTTGTTGTTCACGAAGCTACGTCGCTGGACCGGGCTATATAAGACATGCAGATCGGTGCGCACGCGTAGTCGGCGGGCGGCGGCGGTGTGGAATACAGCTCCGGAACAGCAAGAGGAAACGAACTGCGGCGTTGAAGAAACGGCTCACCATTGGTCGACGGATACGTGACGATAGCGGCGTGTGAAGTCGGTGTGGCGCTGAATGATATTTGCGGCTGCTTCTTGTTTCTTTATAAGAACGTCAAATTATCTATATACAGTCCGCAGTATCTCAGTAGCCAAGAATAATTAGGAAATAAAATGTTTTTTTTTATTTATTCTCGCCTTCCGCGTTATGGTAGCAGCGGAGTATATATTATTTATTCCCGTTTCGGTTTGATTAATCTGGCTGCTACATGTCATAATTTTTTTTACACTGTAATTTTACTTTTTTACTTACTAAATACTTAAGTAGTCTAATCTGTAAATGTTTTATACGATCTAACTGTGTTTTGAATGTTAGCCCATAACTGCTCAATCCGTAACTGATTACCGAGTCAGCCAGTGCATAATACAGTACGTACAAGACTTTTCGATTCATGAAATTGCTTAAGTGAAAGAATCTACCCAGTATTGATTGCAATTTATTACACACACCATTGACGTGCAGTTTCCAGTTCATATTACTATCTACTTGTAGGCCTAAGTATCGGTATTTATCTACTACATCTATGTTTGTGCACTGGCAGCCAGCTTTATTGAGGTGTAGACACTCGTATGTATGACCAATTATATTTGTGTTTAATTTACCTTGCTTAAAGACGTTACTGTGGGGTGAACTTACATACATAGCCTTTGTTTTGGATAAATTTATTATAATTATACCGTTATCATGTGCCCATTTAATTATGTTTTCTAAGTCCTCCTGTATGTATTTTTGTGTATCACTCATGTTATTGGTTGAGTACATTAGGCACATGTCGTCTGCATACATAACCGTTTTACAATGCTTTATCACATTAATGACACTATTGACAAGCATAATGTACCCAACTGGACCGAAAACTCATCCGGTTGGTACTCCAAGACTCACGCTTACATCGTCCCCTGTTACTCCGTCTACCAATTGTAACGCTCCCCCCATCTTTATGTATAAAAATATTATTATATTAAGTATAATTAATTCACCTTTATAATTAAAATTAATATATATATATATATATATATATATATATATATATATATATATATATATATATATATATATATATATATATATTCACTAGGGCAATTGAAAGCTGTTGGTAGTGCCTTATAAGCTAAGTGAACTCCGTTCACGAAGACAGGGCTCGAAAAAGGTTAAGAACATAAAACGTCCATATTCCGCTTGTAATCAGGTTTACATTATTAATTATCCCTTCCCGCTCGGAAAAGGCTCAAAATATATTTATACAAAATACCCGATACAAAGGCTTCGCTCTCCTACATTTATTTTTAAAAAAATGTAGGGGAGGTACACGGCCCCACACACGCCGTGCACGGTGAGTGCCAACCATTTTGATGCATTCCCCCCGAAGGGAACGCTAATTCGGGAACTGGACCGTAGTCCACAGCAAAATAACTGGCGAACCAGAAAAAGAGGCTTGGCCCCTTGTTAGTGCGTAAGCACAAACATTGACCGAAGTCGCGCATGTCAATGCGTGTAAACCCCATACAGAATACGAACGAATCCAGCCACAGTGAATGTACGTCACACAGTTTAGGCAAATAGGCACTCTGGCCGTAAACCCTCCGTGAGCGCCACCACCTGCCAGACCGCCGTTCCTGCAGATGTGATGTAAGTGTATGGCATCACCACCAGTTGCATGATCAGCACGACTACTAGCTGCAGAGCGTGTCATGAGTCTACCGCTCACCTCAAGGGAATGGGGTCCCACATTGTGCGGCTTTCGGCCGCAGCCTTGAGAGTCTCCTCAGATCCTCCCGCCAGCTACCACCCGCATGAGGTCGACACATATGCTCCACCAACCAATACAACGGCAGATATAGCCAAAAGGCAGTTATAAGATAAGAGTAATAATTCGCCATCAGAAAGGGTTTGTGTCACTGACGTTGAGTGAATGCATTTTCGATCATGTTTGTCTCACCCACCAACAAGTTGCCTTCAATCAACCAAAGATGGGAAAGTTACAGAGATATAATATTATGTTGTTATATAAAACATCGTGGAGGGCAGACAGTCTGCAGCCCCGCAATGAAGGGACCCGACTTGGGCAAAGCTACTTAGGTGTGAGTCAAACCAAGACGCAGAGAGCTCCATTGAGAATAGCGTCCCACCAAACAACCATCGCAGAGACGCAATGCTGCAGAACGCAACAAGCATCAATACGACTATCGTCGGGCTTACACCATCCCAAGGTCCCCCATACATCCCAGCAGACATCACCACCCGCATACCTCCATCGACCAGAACCACAAGAGAGCGTCGAATCAGGCGCAGCACACCCGCAGATCCATCACAAGACGCAATACCGCAAGTAGCAGTAAGCATCAATGCAACTATCATACGGATGGCGCCCCCTCACAACACACCCACATGATCCCTATCGACTTTGGTAACAAAGTTGGCATTGTTGTTATATAAAAAATATCACCAATGTATCATAGTAGCACGATACTAAGACGCCAATGAACAAAACTCCACGTATCATAGCGTTAATGCACTAAGACATGAAGTTGAGTATGCCTGCTACACTTAAAAGTGCTACCAAACACACTCATCATCCCAATCCGAAAGATAGACGACACATCGCTATGCGCAACGACGTCGCCCACAAACGGTATGGGTGTGCGATGTCCACGGGAAAGCCGTATTGCTATAACAAACCCGCTTACCACCGGCACTAAGATGTTAATTGTATACCTCCATCGACCAGAACCACAAGAATGCGTCGAATCAGGCGTAGCACACCCGCAGATCCATCACAAGACGCAATACCGCAAGTAGCAGTAAACATCAATGCAACTATCATACGGGTGGCGCCCCCTCACAACACACCCACATGATCCCTATCGACTTTGGTAACAAAGTTGGTATTGTTGTTATATAAAAAAAATAGCACCAACGTATCATAGTAGCACGCTACTAAGACGCCAATAAACAAAACTCCACGTATCATAGCGCTAATGCACTAAGACATGAAGTTGAGTATGCCTGTTACACTTAAAAGTGCTACCAAACACACTCATCATCCCAATCCGAAATATAGACGACGCATCGCTATGCGCTACTACGCCGCCCACAAACGGTATGGGTGTGCGATGTCCACGGGAAAGCCGTATTGCTACAACAAACCCGCTTACCACCGGCACTAAGATGATATGTCTAGGACACATCGGTTAGCGAGTCCAAGTTTACCTCGGACCAATTGCTCGTGAAGCAGCACACACGCCACCATAATATTCCTTTTCAAGTCCCTAATAAGGACTAGTCATTTTACTACAGTACTAGGAGCAGTAAGTCACCCGACGACCCCATACAATGCTTATGCATCAAGGAGACCTCCTATAATATTGCTTTTGTATCATAGACCTTACTTTCATAAGTCATGTATATATAGGATTCGAACCCACGACCCTACTATTGTAATGCATATTAATCATAGAGACCTTCTATAGTATTGCTTTTGAATCATAGACCTTAATTTCATAAGTCATTCATATATAGGATTCGAACCCACGACCCTACTATTGTAATGCATATTAATCATAGAGACCCTCTATAGTATTGCTTTTTTATCATAGACCTTACTTTCATAAGTCATTAATATATAGGGTTCGAACCCACGACCCTACTATTGTAATGCAAATTCATCATGGAGACATTCTTTAGTATCGCTTTTGTATCATTGAGTTTAATATCATAAGTCCCTAATATAGGACTAGTCATTGTGCTACAGTACTTCAGGCAGTCGGGCTCCCGACCACCCCATATATATGTACAACTGCAGGAATGTATATCCGGCAGCTCCTCCATACAAGACATCTATACATGAACACCTTCAATAACTTAGGAAAATTTTCTTTTATACATGAACACCTCCCATGACTTAAACAATTTTTAACAAATTTTCTAATTATCTTATAAACGTTATTTAACTTAATTTTATAATATTTTTTGCCTTGTATTTCTATTATTTAAGTATATATATTATAAGTAAACTTTTTACTTTACTTATAATATTTTTTGACTTGTATTTCTATTATTTATCTTATTTTAAATATTTTTTTCAAGTTTTTAAATAAATTTATTTATTACGAAAAACAATAATTTTGCCTTTAATTTACTATGTTATTGGGATAATGTCTGAAATATATTAACTTTATGTTTATTAATTTAACTTAATTGCTTAATATATATCTTTTAAGACCATTTTTGACGCCCCTTTATATTGAATTTAATTATTAATAATAATATTGGGCCGTCACATAAGGATCTATTTTGCAAATATCATTTAAACCATCGGTTGATAGGACCTCTGATACCACATTTATCCATCGCACGCAGTAGTACCTCGTGTTCCAGGGTGTCGAATGCCTTTTTTATAATCAATAAAAAGAGCAGCGACAAACTTACCCTCATTGAGATTGTTGTTGATATAGTCGGTGAATTGCGCAAGCGCAGTGTCCGTGCTGCGGCCGCGACGGAACCCGTGCTGCGCTTCTGATATTATGTTATATTCCTCTAAGTAACAACTTATCTGATTCTCTATTACTTTTTCTACTATTTTATTTATTACCGATAATATAGCAATTGGTCTATAGTTACTATAGTCCGTGTGGCTCCCCTGTTTATATATTGGTCGTATTATTGCTTTTTTTAATATATCCGGGTAAACTCCCCCACTCACACTCATATTTATCAATTTAGCTAATACTGGCTTATTTCTTTCTTTACCTGCTTTATATCTTGTACTCTAATTTTGTCTAAACCCGGTGCTTTATTAAAATCTAAATTATTTATATATTTTTCTATCGTATACGCTCCTATCTTCTTAAAGTAAAAAGACTTATCACTTGGTTTTACATATGAAATTCTATCCAAAAAAATTTTATCACAGTTATGCTTTATTTTCTGTACTTCCCCTGTAAACGTTTCAGAGAATTTATTGCAAATATTATACACACTGCTAGTTTGGCCTAAATTATTTAAAATAACGTCATCTAAACCTGGTTTAGGCTTGCCTATCCATTTATTTGTGTTACACCATATTTTTCTAAAATCATTTTTACATTTTTGTATCTCATTCTGCCTGTATTTATTCTTAGCTTTATCTATTAATTTATTAACCTTATTTCTATATCTCGTATACATTAGTCTTTTATTCATATTCTTAGGGGATGATTTCCAAGCCCTGAACAGTAAGTCCCTATGTTCTATTTTTTACATAGTTCGTTATTAACCCATGGTTGCGTAATCCTCTTTTTCTTTGGTGTTTTCTGTAACTTACACTTATCATATATATCTATAAAAACCCTATGTAATTTTTCATACAATAAGTTAGGACAACTCGTTTCCATGACATCAGACCAATCAATTGTTTTTAAACTATTGCAAACAATTTTTTTGTCTAATATGGTTTGTAATTTACAATTATTATTAATGTTGGATACATTAACAGTTATTTTTACGCTAATTCCAACCATATAGTGATCCTATACGGTACATTTTGTATTAACTAATTAAATGACAAGTTAATAAGAATGCATTTCAAACAAGCACCTTATTGATTAAAACTACTTTTACGGATTTTATCGCGTTTTATTTGTATTAATTTTAATACCCGACGTTTCGGGTGTTTTCCAGCACCCATGGTCACGGGGGACCATGTGCTGGAAAGCATCCGAAACGTCGGGTATTAAAATAAATATAAATAAAACGCGATAAAATCCGTAAAAGTAGTTTAAATCAATGTATAGTGTTCGCGTAAATATAAGAAATCATTAAGCACCTTATTATTAAGTTTTGAGCGTGTCATCTTTAAACATAGATAAATAAATATGTAGCAAGCTATCTTTAAAATATTATGCTACGAACCTATATCCAAATAACCCAGATACACTCCATAGGATTATATACTCGTACATTGTTTGCCAAGCGATTATGGAGTGTAGAAATAAGGAGTACCAACTCCCATAGTAGAATTGTTGAAAAAGTAAAAGTAAAGATGGCCATCTTTAAGCAGTAAATAACAGCTCAAAAACTCTTCACAACAGCGCTGTAATAGCTACCGGGAGGAAATGAACTTACCAGTTGTGGACGGTTTAAAGTGTGCTGCTAAACTGCTCGGTAGCTCTAAAATCTAAAATAGTTTTATTTAGTAAATATAACTTCGAGAATGTCGTCTATCCCACTTATATTCGGCACGTTTTTTAAAATTTAGCCCGTAGCTATAGTGGCGCCACCCTTATTTAACGGTTTTCTATGGACACTTTTTAATTGTCATGTTGATCATTACAGCGTAATCTTTAGCTTAAATTGGACGTGTAAAATTAGTTATCATACTAAAACAATTAATGAGCTTGACTATAAGGCCTTAGACTTAATTTTAATGAACTAGATTTTACACCTATATACTCAATGCGAAATGTAAATGATGCAGTTAAGTTTTTAATTAATATTCTAAATCAGGTTATTGACAAATGTACTAAAAATATAACGGTCACGAGACGTAAACGAACTATAAAACCTTGGATAACTAGAGGCTTGCTAAAATGTATGAAAAATAGGGACAATTTACATATAAAATCAAGAAACCACCCTAATGACACAATTCTTAGAACAACCTACACAAGATATAGGAATTTTTGTAATAACATACTCAAGAAGGTAAAACATGAATATGAAAAGACGGAACTTCGTAAGGCTAAATGTAACAGCAAAAACTGTAGGAAATAATAAAAAAATATAACTCACACAACTAAAATCAAAGCTCCAGCTAGAGAACTTCTTTCTAATGATCCTATGAAGTCGATTAATGACATAAATGAATATTTTGTAAACATAGGAAAGAATATAGTTGAGTCTATTCAAAACCGCTCCACAAACTTATCCCTAGGCTCACCATATATATCACCTAGTAATTCATTTGTATTATTTCCAGTGGACGATTCGGAAATCGAAACAATTATATCAAGGCTTAAAAATAACTGCGTAGGACGGGACAATATTTCAAGTTCTCTTATAAAACAATACAAAAATATTCTTACACATGTACTTACATATATTTGTAATCTATCTCTAAACAATGGAGTATTTCCTCATGCTTTTGTAACGGTCTCCCCCCTCTATATAAAAATTTTATAATATTAAATATTAAATATATCCCCTTTTCAATAACATTATATATATGTGACCAGGATTAATAAATTATGTTTAGATCTTTCTAAATGATCTTTCTAAAGGTTTAATAAAAGGCCGTTTGTAATATTTTGGCGTGATCGTCTTAGTTAGGACCCTTATTTACGTTGTGTTTGTTTAGTAACTTAGTTCTTTTAGGTGTCCTTTGGAAGAATGAATATTCACTAGAGCAATTGAAAGCTGTTGGTAGTACCTTATAAGCTAAGTGAACCCCGTTCACGAAGACAGGGCTCGAAAAAGGTTAAGAACGTAAAACTTCCTTATTCCGCTTGTATCAGGTTGACATTATTAATTTATTATTATTTATCCCTTCCCGCTTAGAAAAGGCTCACAACATATTTATACAAAAATACCCGATACAAGGGCTTCGCTCTCCTACATTTATTAAAAAAAAATGTAGGGGAGGTACATGGCCCCACACACGCCGTGCACGGTGAGTGCCAACCATTTTGATGCACTCCCCCCGTAGGGAACGCTAATTCGGGAACTGGACCGTAGTCCACAGCAAAATAACTGGCGAACCAGTAAAAGAGGCTTGGCCCCTTGTTAGTGCGTAAGCACAAACATCGACCGAAGTCGCGCATGTCAATGCGTGTAAACGCCATACAGAATACGAACGAATCCAGCCACAGTGAATGTACGTCACACGGTTTAGGCAAATAGGCACTCTGGCCGTAAACCCTCCGTGAGCGCCACCACCTGCCAGACCGCCGCTCCTGCAGACGTGATGTAAGTGTATGGCATCACCACCAATTGCATGATCAGCACGGCTACTAGCCGCAGAGCGTGTCATGAGTCTACTGCTCACCTCAAGGGAATGGGGTCCCACGTTGTGCGGCTTTCGGCCGCAGCCTTGAGAGTCTCCTCAGATCCTCCCGCCAGCTACCACCCGCATGAGGTCGACACATATGCTCCACCAACCAATACAACGGCAGATATAGCCAAAAGGCAGTTATAAGATAAGAGTAATAATTCGCCATCAGAAAGGTTTTGTGTCACCGACGTTGAGTAAATGCATTTTCGATCATGATTGTCTCACCCACCAACAAGTTGCCTTCACTTATTCAAAGGTGGGAAAGTTACAGAGATATAATATTACGTTGTTATATAAAACATCGTGGAGGGCAGACAGTCTGCAGCCCCGCAATGAAGGGACCCGACTTGGGCAAAGCTACTTAGGTGTGAGTCAAACAAAGACGCAGAGAGCTCCATTGAAAATAGCGTCCCACCAAACAACCATCGCAGAGACGCAATGCTCCAGAACGCAACAAGCATCAATACGACTATCGTCGGGCTTACACCATCCCAAGGTGCCCCATACATCCCAGCAGACATCACCACCCGCATACCTTCATCGACCAGAACCACAAGAGAGCGTCGAATCAGGCGCAGCACACCTGCAGATCCATCACAAGACGCAATACCGCAAGTAGCAGTAAGCATCAATGCAACTATCATACGGATGGCGGCCCCTCACAACACACCCACATGATCCCTATCGATTTTGGTAACAAAGTTTTTATTGTTGTTATATAAAAAATATCACCAACGTATCATAGTAGCACGCTACTAAGACGCCAGTGGACAAAACTCCACGTATCATAGCGCTAATGCACTAAGACATGAAGTTGAGTATGACTGTTACACTTAAAAGTGCTACCAAACATACTCATCATCCCAATCCGATAGATAGACGACACATCGCTATGCGCAACGACGTCGTCCACAAACAGTATGGGTGTGCGATATCCACGAGAAAGCCGTATTGCTACAATAAACCCGCTTACCACCGGCACTAAGATGTTAATTGTATACCTCCATCGACCAGAACCACAAGAATGCGTCGAATCAGGCGCAGCACACCTGCAGATCCATCAAAAGACGCAATACCGCAAGTAGCAGTAAGCATCAATGCAACTATCATACGGGTGGCGCCCCCTCACAACACACCCACATGATCCCTTTCGACTTTGGTAACAAATTTTGTAATGTTGTTATATAAAAAATATCACCAACGTATCATAGTAGCACGCTACTAAGACGCCAATGAACAAAACTCCACGTATCATAGCACTAATGCACTAAGGCATGAAGTTGAGTATGCCTGTTACACTTAAAAGTGCTACCAAACACACTCATCATCCCAATCCGAAAGATAGACGACACATCGCTATGCGCAACGACGTCGCCCACAAACGGTATGGGTGTGCGATGTCCACGGGAAAGCCGTATTGCTACAACAAACCCGCTTACCACCGGCACTAAGATGATATGTCTAGGACACATCGGTTAGCGAGTCCAAGTTTA
Source organism: Parnassius apollo (assembly GCA_907164705.1). Classification (NCBI taxonomy): domain Eukaryota; kingdom Metazoa; phylum Arthropoda; class Insecta; order Lepidoptera; family Papilionidae; genus Parnassius; species Parnassius apollo. The sequence goes on along the minus strand of CAJQZP010001593.1, from coordinate 2,342,459 downwards.
CCTCGGACCAATTGCTCGTGAAGCAGCACACACGCCACCATAATATTCCTTTTCAAGTCCCTAATAAGGACTAGTCATTTTGCTACAGTACTAGGAGCAGTCAGTCACCCGACCACCCCATACAATGCTTATGCATCAAGGAGACCTCCTATAATATTGCTTTTGTATCATAGACCTTACTTTCATAAGTCATGTATATATAGGATTCGAACCCACGACCCTACTATTGTAATGCATATTAATCATAGAGACCTTCTATAGTATTGCTTTTGTATCATAGACCTTACTTTCATAAGTCATTCATATATAGGATTCGAACCCACGACCCTACTATTGTAATGCATATTAATCATAGAGACCCTCTATAGTATTGCTTTTTGATCATAGACCTTACTTTCATAAGTCATTAATATATAGGGTTCGAACCCACGACCCTACTATTGTAATGCAAATTCATCATGGAGACCTTCTTTAGTATTGCTTTTGTATCATTGAGTTTAATATCATAAGTCCCTAATATAGGACTAGTCATTGTGCTACAGTACTTCAGGCAGTCGGGCTCCCGACCACCCCATATATATGTACAACTGCAGGTATGTACCTCCGACAGCTTCCTCCATACAAGACATCTATACGTGAACACCTTCCATAACTTAGGAAAATTTTCTTTTATACACGAACACCTCCCATGACTTAAACAATTTTTAACAAATTTTCTAATTATCTTATAAACGTTATTTAACTTAATTTTATAATATTTTTTGACTTGTATTTCTATTATTTATCTTATTTTAAATATTTTTTTCAAGTTTTTAAATAAATTTATTTATTACGAAAAACAATAATTTTGCCTTTAATTTACTATGTTATTGGGATAATGTCTGAAATATATTAACTTTATGTTTATTAATTTAACTTAATTGCTTAATATATATCTTTTAAGACTATTTTTGACGCCTCTTTATATTGAATTTAATTATTAATAATAATATTGGGCCGTCACACTTTCAAACGTTCAATGATTCACCCTATTTATAAGAGTGGTAATAGGGACTCTGTTGATAATTATCGGCCCATTTCTGTACTGCCAGTATTTTCGAAAATTTTGGAAAAAGTCGTAAATAATAAACTAGTCAGGTATCTTGAATCCAAAAATCTCCTGTCACATGCACAATTTGGTTTCAGAAATGGCAAAGCTACAAGTGACGCAGTTCATGAGTTTTTGGGTTGTACTGTTAAACATATGGACGACAACAAAAAAGTAATAGCAGTATTTCTTTATCTGGCTAGGGCATTTGACACGGTCTCTATTCCACTATTAATTCACAAATTATACAAGCTGGGAGTCAGAGGATCGCAATTGAAATTCTTTGAAAGTTATCTCACTAACCGATCGCAATGTGTTAAAATAGGAAATTGGATTAGTGATGATCTTCCCGTTTCTCATGGCGTACCACAAGGTAGTATTTTAGGTCCTACCCTGTTTTTGACCTATATGAACAACATGTGCCAGTTAAAATTGATAAATGGAACTCTTGTTTCTTATGCCGATGATACTGCGCTTTTATTCAGCGGTGATACATGGGACGAAGCATATTTGTATGCCCAAAAAGGCCTCAATGTAATTATGAACTGGCTAACACATAATAAATTAATGCTAAATGTATCTAAAACTAAATATATGTCATTCACATTTAAAAAACTTAACACACCTATTTCACCTAATTTCCATATAAAAGCACATATCTGTCATAATTACAATAATGTTATTGACTGTTCTTGTCCTTCGCTCCAAAAAGTAAATGAAATAAAGTATTTAGGTATAATAATTGACAGTAATCTGAATTTTCATGCACATATTAATCTTCTAACTAATAGATTACGCAAGTTGATCTAAATTTTTAAAAATCCTCGACGTGTGGCGGACGAAACAATAATAAAATCAACTTACTTGTCACTTTGCCAATCATTGATTACCTATTGCATAACAGCTTGGGGTGGTACCTCTAAATCACATCTACTTAAATTAGAACGTGCCCAAAGAGCACTTCTTAACGTGAGTCATTTCTTTCCATTGCTCTATCCCACTAAAGACCTATACCAAAGCTGTTAAGTTCTCACAGTCCGCCAATTATTTATTCTTCACACTATTTTAAAACAATATTCTCTGTTGTATTACAATCCTTCTCTTCTTACAAATAAAAGAAATAAAAGTAAAAATTTTCCCATTTTACCATACAAAAGAAGCTATACACATAATTTCTTCTGCTTCTTGGGTTCTCATCTATATGATAAAATTAATTCCATTCTATCTATAGAAAAATTTCGCAAGTCAAGATTATGAAACGACTAAGGAACTACTTAAAATCATGAAATAAAACCTAAACGCTATAAACACAAGCACCCCCCGCCCCCTAACACACAAAACATTTTTCGTATTTTTTTATTTTTTTTCTTCTCTTGTTTATCATACACCACCTAGATTAAAAGGTCTGAAGGTGGGGGCTGGTGATCTGTCATACAGGGAATCCTAGTACGGACACCAGTCTCTTACAAATTCATCGTAACATATTAATATTAAGTTGTATGTTTATATTTATTACTAAATTTGTGATAGGAAAGAATAAACTTATTATTATTATTATTTAATACACAGTCTGTACTCCATACTTCTACACTCCATACTTACGAGTATAAGGCTTGTAGTTGCCAATCAATATTAAATATAACGACAAAAATAACGATAAATAAGCATTCGAGCGTAATATATGTTGTAATTAGACTTTTTCAACATTCTTACTTCTTTTGTTTGAATAAAAGCATATTTAGCAGACTTCATAAGTAGGGTTGCTTTGCATTGTTATACAAAGGAACCAGTCGAATAGAAAATACATGAATCAACGGGGGGATATGGAATTTAATATATTTTAATGAAATTTTTCTTTGAAATATATTATAAAGCCTGTATTAATTTTTTATTTATAACTGGAGGCCTATGTTCAGTAGTGGACTTTGGTATGCTATAACGAACGAATAAATAAATACATTTTGTGTGAGCATAGCCTTTCAATTTGAGTGGACCAATCCGTGCGGAAGCAATATTATATCTGTAACTTGGCATTAGAACTCATCTATTTTTAATGATTGTAACTCAACCTTGACAATATATAAAAAAATTAAAGCATCTTACCAGAGGCGGCGCCAGGCGTGGGCGACCGCCTACGGCCTCGCGGCCAAAAGGGCCTCGCACCCCGTAAGATCAAATAAAAATATTAAGCTAGAACGATGAAAATTTAAGACCTATAATACTCTTGTCTGTGCTATCTGCACCTAACACGCATCCAGCAGTGCATCCTAAAGGAAGCGGTCCAAATGTATATGAAGCGTAGGGCTGGTTTTGTACAAATAGGGAACTAAATTAAAATAATATATAATACCACTCTAGGTCATTCAAATCCACGAATATTTGCCTTTATTTCAGCGGTATTAATAATTTATTTTTACCAAAAACTGCAACACTAATGGGGAATTGATGTTGTTTTGACGTTAGCTGTCAAGTTTTATGAGGTTATTGATCAATTTATTGACAGATATTTGAATTCTGTAATGCTGTGTTATTCTTATCACTGATAGCCTATCAGGTAGATTTATTATGTACAATGGCTAAAATGTCTAGAAACTTGGGGATATGCTATTTCAGTCTTGGAACAAGTAACGTTCTTGTTGATAATTGCATTTCAATATCAATGCAATCCAGGAGCTTGGAATATACAAAAAAATGTCATACTACCTACCTAATTTCATGACTCATGTCATTTGTCAGACATGACATTTGACAGATAATTTTATGACTGGAAGGTGCCATCTTGTAAAATCATCAAAAATTGGGATTGCATTTTTATATTTAGCATGTTAATTGATAGAATCAGGCGTTACTTTACGGAAATCCATTATAATAAAACATAAAAAAATATAAATTTCTTTGCAAACTTGCGCTAAATAAATACAATGATGTGTCTTACCTGGATTGAAGAGCACCTCCCGCCCTCCCCCAATTGCATGCACTAACTCCGTCACCACTCGTCCCAGCACCACCACTCCCTTCGGTCTTAGCGGTCAGCCACCGTAGAGTCTACATTGCCTGAAGATGCCTCGTGTAGAGGCGAAACATGTGTCGTATTGTCGTCGATGGTGTGTCTTACCTGGAATAGTGGTGTTGGGAGTGGTGGTCCCGGGACTAGTGTTGACGGAGTTAGTGCATGCAATTCAGGGAGGGCGGGAGGTGCTCTTCAATCCAGGTAAGACACATCATTGTATTTATTTAGCGGAAAGTTGCAAAGAAATTTATTTATTTAGATTTATTCTCTTATTTTATTTTTAATAAAATCCCTGATTTTTCGCTTATTTACTATACCGTAAATAAGCGAAAAATTCACATACATATACTGGGCCTGAAATGGACCGTCTCCTACTTTGAAATTTGGTATATTAATATTCGTGCTATAAGTAGCTCAGCGGCTACGCAACCCGGGTTCGGCAACAATAAAATTGTTTTTTTGCAATTTTAAGTGCTGATTTACTACGTGTTTGGCGGTCAAGAAAAACATAGTGAGGATCCCTGCATGTCTGAGAAATAAGAACAAAAAATATTTCGGAGACAAGTTAAGTTCGCCACCACACCACACATTAGGAGCAGCGCGGCGGACATTTCTTTGCCCTAAAAACCCTCTCAGAAATGAGAGGAGGCCTGCCCAGCCGTTGGATGAATATACTATATAACTTTATTGTAATATTTGGCGGCAAATACACATCTATCTAATCTAGCGCGGAAATTCCCATTCCATGAAGTGGTTGTTGACTGTCTAAGATGAAGACCAGTAGTGTCAGCGACATTGCTGGCGACTAGATAAACAATATTCTGATCAAAACCCGAACTGTCACAGAATACGAGCGTAAAATAGCAGCTTAATGCTGCTGTGTTTCGTATGGTGAGTGTAGAGAACCGGAGACCAGTTTTACTGGATTCGAGGCATCTGAACCAGATTAGAATGACTTCACAGCATCTTAAAAACGGAAAGGTACCTGGTGAGGGCAGAATTACAACAGAACTTTTACAAATGAGTGGATGATCGGTACATATTAATGTTCTTGAGAACCTTTTTGAAACCTAGCACTATGCTCAATTTAACCTATATATAGTGTCTACCAACGGTTAGGTTTCCAACGGTTAAGTCATCGCAAAATGCTGTGTTCATGTCATATGTTTACGGGGGTTGTTAGGAAACTACTAGTTATATAAAGTGTCTGTCCTTCACAAATATGAAAGGAAAATATGGTGTTCATATATTTAATATAACAAATATAGTTGATATCTTCATTCATTGGTAAACCGTGCGAAAAGGTATATATTTTGTAGGTTAATTATCCTTAAAAGTGAATGAAATGAAAAAAATATGATTTTAATATAGGCGCTATATCATATAAACAATTTGGATCGCACTGAGTGTTTTTAGTGTAATTTCATGAGCGACAGAAATTAACCCACTAGGCAAGTCCTCCTTCGACCAAGTAGTCAACCAACTAATAGAACTGGATTGTGAAGTCCAATTACCCTCAAAATCTCGAAACAAGTGTACAACCAGTGCGTGTTGCCAGCAATGACCTACGGAACCGAGACTTTGTCCTTTATTTTTTTTGGATGCATAAGAAAGCTTAAAGTAGTTCTGTAAACTATAGAGAGGGCTGTGCTTGGAGTTACTTTGTGTAACAAAATCCGTGTCGAATATATCCGCAGCAGAAACAGGGTTACAGTCATGGTTCAAGGTATCAGTAAAGAATGCGCCATAACTTGAAGAACCGACAACCTATGGAGAAGAAAGGTTCCCGAGTGGCAGTCTCCTGGTAAGCGGAACGAGGTGACCCCCCACTACATGGAGGTCGAACGACCAGGTAAAACATGTAGGATGTTGATGTATTAAGTTGGCACAAGGCTGTGACAGTAGCTAGGGGAGGTCTATCTTTAACTACGATTATGGACTTGTGACGGGTTATAATAGAGATCCAAATCAACTAATGTAAAATAATTATTCGTCGCCAGGGGCCTCGTAAAATTCAATTTCAAATTCAAATCATTCCTCGTAAAAAAAGGTCTTGCTCCGCCTCTGCCTATCTTACAAGTCAACTTAACGGATAATCTTTTGCCATTATCAGCAGCGCTGACACTTATTTACTATTTCGACGTAACACTCCTTATTGTTCTATATATTTCAGGCCTATACTTTTTGACATTTATTGAAGTTGTGTACTTATATTATTTTATTTAGCATTTATCTAGACTTATTTAGATCTAGTGTCGTCTTAGCCCATGACCCCTTAGGGCTATCCAAAGTTTGGGGGCCTTAAAAAAGTACAAAGAACATATCAAACAAAAACCAGTGACAGGTGACAAATGGTTAACATATCATCTTATAGAGAACATAAATAAAATCAGTTTATGCGCTTGCGGCCGCCCCCACCCCAGACCTCATTAAGATATCTTTGAGGTTGAACGAATATTGTTTTTTCTTAAATCCTTCACGTTTTAATAATAATTGGCTTAGTAATGCGGGGTGAGAAGAATCTTTTTCATTCCTACACACCGTACTATACGATGAGTACTATGAGGTCCGACTATATGCAATGGCACTTGGCAATGAACTTTTAACGGACCTTACACTTTACATGTCTCATTACGTTTTTATTGTTTAAGTAACTAACTTTACATTCCATTTGAAACTTATAACCAAACGCTTAATACACTCAATTTGTCTCATCTTTTATTATTATTTTAACACATTAACTTCACGAGCTTCTTATTTATACTATTTTAATATTGTACAATTTAACACTGTTAATTATGTCTCACACGTATGTCGTCCACAAGCATTTTAAGGAAACTTGCAACAGTCTGGAATATATCAATAAATAATTTATGGTGACAAATAAAATTTATTTATGGTGACGACGTAAAATTAAGACGGAAATTCATCACATTATATCGCAAGCAGTAAGCTCATCAGTCGTCTGTGAAATATGTAAAGGCACACGTGCGATATTATGCACCATGAACAACGCCGTCTTAGGCCATACCGGGGCCTCATCATTTTTCTGCTATGATCATACATTTATTATAGTTAATTGGCAAAAATAGACAAAATATTGTATAGCGTAAGCGAATAAGGTCCGGTGCCTTTCGTCAATGGGGCCCCGTGATGTTAGGGGCCCTGGACACGGGCCCCGTGTGACCTTATGGTAAAGACGGTACCATGAGGGCTGTTGATAAGGCATAAATATTTAGTTACGATAGTCCGCGTGGGCTACACATATGGAGTGACAATTTTATGAACTTATGACGAGGAGCAGCACCATACCACCTTCCAAGTGTAGAAATAATGTCAAAAATCCCTGATTTAAAGAGTATATTGCCAAACACTAAAATATTTACAGGATGAAAATTATATTTGTGATATAATAATAACCTTTTAAATGTCATGATACAGCATGATAAAGCATTTGTTTTATGAAAGATCTAGTTTTGATGAAGTAGAAGTTTAAGCGGTGAGACAAGTTTTTTAAGAAAGTAAATTAACTTTATACTCACTCCGGAGGATTTATATTGAATAAAGAGTGTTGATATGGCACGGTACTGACATTTTCGTGACATATCACAAAGGAAACATAAAGTGCGAAAACTATCAGCGTGAACGAGCTCTGCGTGATGTTCATTTCTAATACTGAAGGGAGCGTTGATACCGATTGCACTTTTAAACAGCCTTAAGCTACTTAATCGTTTACTTCCAAAAGGTTCTTTCATGGGCATTACGTGTACGGCTGTAGTAGAGTAAGTTAGTTTTTGGGTTCCGTATCCAAACGGCAAAACGGAGAACTATTAATCTAATTCTACTGTCTGTCTGTTCGTCAGTCAGTCCGTATGTCACTGATCTCTAGCTCTTACGGAATGAGATATATTTTAAATTTGGATAAATTAAAATATATAACTTATTCCTTTCATTCGTGTAGAGTGTAGACCTAAAATCGAATAATAATCTAGAAATTCAATAAAAATTTTTTAAGGGTTTCCATACATGAAAAAGGAGCCGAAAAATGTGTTTTCTTATTGTAGCACATGGAGTGCCATATAGACTCTCTAGAGCTAGTGGAATAAAGTAAATAATATTTTATATTTTTTTTAAATACAAAGAAATTTTATAGGGAGTATAAAAATTTGTCAGTATTAGACCATTATGTTATCACCATACTATTTATTATACTAGTGAGGAATTTAAAAATTCTGTATATTACGAATTATATAATGGATTATAATAAAAACACTGAAAACATCAATTCAAAATATTTATTTATTATATACTGCTTAAGAACTTAGACAGAAAAAAACATTAATTAATTATAAAAAATTATTTCAAAATTTCCATATTCAACAAGATCAGGCTCGCCTTCTAGCTGTTTCGGCTAAGGAATCTAGCCACTGGTTACATGCTCTACCATCAAGTAATCTCGGCACATTGCTTGATGGGGAAAGCTTGCGCATTGCTGTAGGAATCCGGCTAGGAGTGGCTATTTGTCAACCTCACTAGTGCCCCTGTGGTAGCAGCGTCGATGAGTTTGGGCTCCACGGACTTTCATGCAAGAAAAGTGCAGGTAGGTTTTCCCGTCACGGTTCTTTGAACGAAATCATCCGAAGGGCTCTTGTCTCTATAAATATCCCCTCTGTTTTAGAGCCTTGCGGGATGTTTAGAGACGATGACAAGAGACCCGACGGTATGACTTTGGTCCCTTGGGAGAGAGGTAAAGCCCTAGTGTGGGATGCTACTTGCGTTGACACTTTGGAGGCCTCTCATCTCAAGGGTACCTCTTTTAGAGCCGGGGCGGCATCAGAGGTAGCCAAATTTAGTAAATGGCCCAAATATGAGTCTTTGAGAAATGACTACATATTTGTGCCATTTGCTGTAGAGACTATCGGTCCGGGGGGTCCACGTGCAATGAAGTTTCTAAAGGAACTGTATCCACGACTGGTCGTCGCCGCTCAAAGGCTAAGTATAGCTATTCAGCGTGGAAACGCAGCCAGCGTTCTTGGCACTATACCACGGGGAGCAGGTCTTTTTGACGATTTAAATTTTTAGTTTTAGATTTTCTATATTATAGTTTCTTCTTTTATATTGTATATAATTAGTTTTAATCGTAAATATTATAATTTTAATTATTATTTTAGTTAAGTTATTTTTTAATGTAAAATAAAAAAAATTGTAAAAAAATTCAATATTTGAAAAAAAGAAGATTAATTATCCCTTATTAATTTATGTATATAGTTTTAACACTACAGTGCACGCGCCCCTTTTTTTTACATGGATGCTCGCATGCTCTACCCTGGTAGAAAACAATATTGTAAATATTTAAAAAGCGGGTGGTTTTAAAATGATAAATCTGCATAATATTGGTTCTTTATTTATAATTGCACACAGTTATTGCAAAAAATCTGAGTTTTAATAGAATATACTTAACTTGGGAACAATTTAAGAGATCAACAAAATAATCAACATTTTTCGCATGTTTGAGATCAGCTCAAAAAAAAAAACTTCTAATAATAGGTGACTGTCTTATTGGTCGCCATTCTCGCATTCGATACAAACCACAACTTGGTGATCAGGACAAATCCACCTGGTACGTCGTTTACACCACTTTATCGTGGACCGATTTCGGGCTCGAGAATACAGGCAACATTTGTCTACTCTTCCAATTTTTTGAGGTTCATTGCGAGGCTCCTCATCTGTATGCCCCAGAAGCCATTTTGTTTTATTTTTTAATACTCTGGGGAGGTTTTCAAATGTCGATCTTCTTGCCATGAGGGGTTTTACCAGCTCGTACGAAAGATCGTAGAGGAAATTGCGTCTCACAATCTTTTCCTGGCCTTTATTTAGTTGATGGATAATTAAGACATTTATTCCAGCTATATTCAAATAATTGAAAACAAGTGTTAGTGGCCATCGTCGGCAGTTTCGCAAAACGCTGTACCGCTTACACATTTTGTCGAGAATATCCACGCCACACTTAGTATGGTTATAACAAGTGATTATTTCTGGTTTACGGTCATCATTCGTTTCTGGATCTATAGCATCGTCGTAGTGCATTGTAGAAAGTAATGCGACAGATTTGTTTTGCAAGTAACAAGGATATCGAAAACACTCGCATCAAAAAATAGATCAAAACAAGATAATGGCGTTTCAGCGTCTCTTGCAGCACTCTTTGGACCTGGAGGTCTAAACCGGATGTTTTGAGATCTTACCCGTGTTGCTGCAGCACATGTTTTACTCCACCCGTGTTCCATTTCTAGATACAAAAACAACGTCTCGTGTATTGTTCTGAGCGAGTTCAGAAAGAGGCATATCATCTTCAGACGATGACGCATGGTTTTCGTTTACGGCTTCATGTCCCAGGTCTTCCTGTTCCATTGGTTGTACTCCTTCTTCCCCATCATCAGATTCACTTTGAATCACTTATTCATCATCTTGTTCTTCATGCAACCACTGGCTCAAGCGAGATTCTAAGTGTGGATCCATTTATTTCGCTAAAAAAGTCACAAAATAATAAATTTACTTACATTCAGTTTTATTACGTCAATACTCGCACGTACTACAACGGTAGAAGCTGAACTTTAACACCTAATTACGGAAAAATGCGCTTACGCTGCAGGTGTGCGCCGTACTAATCCTTTCCGTGATTTTGTCGACGAGATTTAACAAGGAGCGCGGGGGCTCAGGAGTAAAAATGAATGAATGGCGCCAAAATGAGTGAGTGTGTTCTACCATAGTAGAGCGCGCGTGCACTCTAGTGTTAAAAGAGTTAATTAGTATGTTTATGTGTACGGAACCATAATAGAAAGAGTCCTGATTCCCACTTGGTCGGTTTTTATTTGTACCTACTGCCGGATATGATAAGAAATTTTAATGGATGTAAACAACAAAAACTTAGGTATGTAGTATCATAAAATGTAGTCTTAAAAATTAGGTAATAGAAATAACAATTTATTATGAATATTTAAATGTGCCATTATTAATAAAATTGAGATTTATGAAATCTACAACTTCCTGTTATGAAACGATTCTTTTTGGCCTTTTCTTTATTAGCGCATAACAAACCATTGTTACATCAGGATCTTCTTATTACTTACGAATATTATTGAAACCAATATATGAATTTTAAAAACACTTTATTTTTACGTTAACCTTTCATAAATATCAGTGGTAAGCAATAATCATGATTTTTGCTTTTGACGATGATGAAACCTTTAGTTACAAATACAACGGTGAACTTTTAAAACCCTCCGAAAATATTGTCAAATAATTGAAAACCCTGAAATAAATAGGAAAATTAAAATGTATTAGATAAATGTCTTAAAATGTGTATTTGGAACTCAAATGTATGTTGTTTAAGAAAATAACTAACAGTTGAAATTACTGATGTTATTACTTTAGGTATTGCAGTCGCGAATTCTACTATTTTAGACGCAACCTGAAAAAAAAAAACAGGCATCATTAATAATATAAGTTACATTCATATCTCAATTTAGATATAATTGAATTTGGTGTATTTTAAGAAAATAATTTTTTTAAATGATAAGCTTTTTCATGAGTATTCAATGAAATCAAAAACATCGAAAGTAGAAGTATGTGCCTTTTAATCTTAAACCATTCAACCCAATGGACGAGTACCTAATGCGCCTAATGCTACGAACAAATAACTCTGTCACTTTTGGTGCGGGGGAGGAAACATTACATAGACAGTACTGCACACCTGCTCAATAAAATTTTGTGTCATTATGGCACATACAAATCTAAATCTCCAACACTATTAAATTTTACAAACACATGTAGGTTAAATACATCAACATCTTTGAATATTAAAGTTGGTTGAATACTCAAACATCAACATAGAAAAAGGTTGAATGGTATTGGCATAGGTAGCTTTTAATGGATTTATTGTAAAACGAGAAGAATGAATATTTTTATCAAACATTATATATTTTGAATGCTCTATGATAATCATTTTTTTTAAATAATAAGTTTTTTTATGAGCATTCCATCAAATTATTATTATTTATACGCGAAAATCGAAACTTGAAGAACGTGTTTTTTAAGGGGAAATATAATCTCAAATGGCTTAGCAAGATCCTACGTTATGCCGAAAATATTGCAGCATTAATTTTGAAATAAATATATGGTAAAGTTGAGGATTTGATGATTAATTTGAAAGGATTATGTTAAACGAAAACACGATTTCGTAAAATTTTCTCGATAGAAAAAAAATCCAAAGTTACCTCCAAAATAAACAATAAACCGCTGTTATTCATAAAATACTTTAAATAAGATCATGAAACTTTGCATACTAACTGAACTAACTATAAAGCAGTGCTTATGTTATTTACTTTTTTTTAAATACCATTATATTCACTGTAAAAAGAAATTACCTAAACTATCGGCCTTTTGAAGCGTGATTTCTGCCGCACTGGTTCTGGTTCTGGTCACTTCGCTTTGGCCTTTGAACGGGGAGGTTGTGTCGCTTTCGATCAGAATATACATTACGCAACTGGACGACGTAAAATTAAAATGGGAAATAACCGTAGTAAAAATAAGAAGCGACTGGGTTGGCGTTAAGAAACAGGCATAAATATGATTAACCTAATGAAATAAGTCGATGGCCCCAACGAATAAACGTGCAAGAGCTCTTACCCAAAATTTTTTTCGTATTTTTCGTTTGCTTGGCCTATTATACACCTATATTTTTTTTGAATATTTTAGACTTCGAATAAGCCTTTTATAGCACAATATTCCTTTATTGTACGGAAAAAAATATTTACATATCACATGAATAATAAAAGATGCGCTTATTGCCGATTATTAGTTTATTTGAGTTCACCAGATTAAACGTGTTAAATCAATCTGTCGCTCGTGTCTATCCTTTCCTTTGGGTAATAACTCTTGCACGATTTTTCGTGTAAAAACGCAAGCGACTTTTATCAGTAATGCCTCATAGCAGGCGGCAAAACTTTGAATATAATAATTACAGCTATGCTATTGTCTTTAACATTTTCTCTTGTTTTTTCTACTTTTGTAAAGGTTTAAGCCCTAATATTATTCGATCATGAATTTGAAGTTATTGGTAGTAACCGTTTAATAAACGGATACTTTCCCATTAGTGTCTATTGCAATCGCTCGTTACAAAAGGGGCGAAGCGGGGGCGGGGTATGTAAGATGCGCGTGACATCGCTAGACCCCGGAAGGTCAGTCCGGATGCGAATTTGCTCGAGTTATTATGTAATTTCGTTTGTTTACTGAGCACATGCATTGTTGTTAATATTCTTATTAAATCATTAATGAGTGATAAGTATAATTATGAATAGACACAGAGGTACTTCAAGTCGTTGCAGAAAGATATTAAAATTGGTGAACTATAGGATACACGGTATGTACCTACATATTATTATTGATTAACTACTTTTGTAAGTAAGAGGATACACATTTTAATCAATGGAACTTTTATGTGGACTCCGACAATCTTTTTAGTTAAATGTAATAAGAACGAAAATCACCTGACACAGGCACCGCGCGGCGGTTGCCTATTATTTAGCTAATTTATTGTCTTATGTATTATGTAACTATTCTTTTTAGAAGGATTATTTGCTTTTACAGGCTCAGCTGATATTGTATCGAGACATTTTTTGATCCATGTTAAGTACTTTTTTTCCAGACAATATTATTAATGAAGATGACAGTAGTATTGAACTTGAAGAACAAAATGAAATTAAAGGTGAGAATGATGAAACGTGCCGCAACCGTACACACCACAGGAATACGCTAATATGCATTTAATCTATGGAGAATGACGATGTAATTCTAACGCTGCTAGCAGACTGTATCGAGAAAGATACCCAAATGCTCAAAAATATCCTGATTATCGAGTGTTTATTAATGTGCATCAAGCGTTTTCGGAGGGTCGTATGCCATCCAATAGGAGAAGCGCTGGAAGACCTAGATTGGATCGTGATGAAGTTCTCAATGAGATAGAAAATGACTCGACTACTTCGGTACGTGCCATAGAAGAAGCTGAAGGAATCCCGAAAAGTTCTGCACATCGAATATTAAAACGTCACAAGCTACACCCATATCACTACAAGCGTGTGCAGACATTATTACCGCGGGACTATCCGCTACGAGTTAAATTTTGCCGTGTTATGCTGCAAAGGCACAGTGAAGATCCCCACTTCCTAGACAAAATTCTATATTCGGATAAAACAACGTGCAAGAAAGATGGGTATTTAAATCTTCACAACCTAAGTACCTAGTTGGAGTAATGAAAATCCACACTTGATGAGACAAGACAAATCCCAATATCAATTGAAGGTTAACTTTGAGTTACAAGGAAACTTAGATGGCAATAGTTATTTAAACTTTTTACAAAATGACCTGCAAGAATTGTTAAACGACGTGCCCTTAAGTGATCTTCAAAACATGTGGTTCCAAAATGGTGGTTGCCCAGCACATTATGCCCGTCCTGTGGGAGAATATTTAAATCAAGAGTATACAGGGCGTTGGATCGGGCGACTTGGTCCTATCTTATGGCCACCCCGTTCAACCGATTTGAACCCCCTGGACTTCTTCTATTTGGGGTTGTCTTAAAAACAGGGTCTACTCAAAACCCATTGCGACATTGGACGAGCTTCGTCGAAATATCACTCAGGCTGCTGATTACATTAATAGCAGAAAATATGCAAGACAAATAAAACGATCATTTTTAAGGCGATGTCGTGCATGTATTAATGCTGGTGGCAAACAGTTCGAACATTTGCTATAATGTTAATAACTTAATAAATTACACGTGAAACTGTTTGTACCATTTGTTTTGAAATATTCAACATTTTTCAAGAACTAATACTTTTATTACACCTGACCGGCATTTGACCCCTGTTAAGAAATAATAGGCCTATATTTTTTTTATAACTTGTTTTCCTAGAGTATTATACCATTTTGGAATGTTGATTAGTTGCGTCAACTTTTAAAAAAAAACTTGCCATACTAGTGTTTATACTTTTTTTACACCACGATAAGTTAAATTTGGTTAAAAGTAAAAGTCTTCAAAAAATTTAGGAAATAAAATAAGTTTCATTAATTTTCGTGATAAAACAAGAGTTATTCTGGAGTTTTTAAGAATTGTGGTAGATAGCAGTACTATTCAGGTTGCCTATAAAAAAAAGAAAAAAATATTTAAAAAATTGTGGTCATGGTAGTGAAAAATATCATAAACGGTCTCAATTTCTGAAGAATTTCATTTTTTTTATATAACTTAAAATATAATTGGGATATATTTTTTTTTCTTTTTTTCCCCGATTAGTCCGGGGCAGGTCTATTCTCCGGTGTTGGCTTATCGTTGAATTTTGGGACACGTTGTATATATATATATATATTTTTTTTCAAAACTTAACAAGGGCTGCGTGGGGTGAGGGGCTGAGTTTAAATGTAAATAAATAGTTATTGAAAACATAGTAATGTAGTCATTTGAGTAATTTGTTTCAGAAAATTTCACATACCTTTCGCGAAATTCTTTCCCCATTGACGGCATATCAGACCTCAAAGAAGTCAACTCAGAACCTGATGATTTTATTACACCGGCTCCATTAATAGTAGTAAATGTATCTCCACATGGTAATAATACCTCACCACCAAATGTACCAACAAATGACATTTTAGATATTTCTCATAACGTTATTGAATCATTACTACCTGAAATGGAATACCCTACTCCATTGCAATCTGTAAATAATAATGATGATTTACAGACGACTGATAATTCTATTGTAATGACTCCATCAACCCAACAAAAAATAGATTTTATAGCCACGCTGACTGTTTTATACATTAATAATGATTACGATCTAAGAAATATTTCCGACTTAGAGGGTTTTTTACATAGTATTGAAACACAAAATATATCACTGGATATTGTAACTACAGAATCGGAGGAAAGACCCGACACTCATATAGAACCGCTTACGAAAAAGAGAAAAATAGATCTTAATTTATGGAAAGATAGCAAAAATAAAACTCTTAAAAATTCTGGTATAAGTTATGAAAGTGTTAGAACTAAAAATCAAAACGTAGAAAAATCTATAGGTCCACCATGCAACTGTAAACTGAAATGTTACGAAAAGATACAGCAAAATATGAGGAGTAAAATTTTTCTAAATTTTTGGGCTATCGGGGACCACGAAAGATAGTGGGATTTTATTAACCGCCATGTAAAAAAGAAAACGTCAAAAAATCATAGTTGAACGTAAAAATAATCGTACTCAAACATTAACATATCAACTATTCGATGATACTAATTCCATGATTAAAGTTTGTAAACTATGTTTTTAAGTACCTTGTCACAGCAAGTAGTATACACAGCTATGGATAAATTGGGAGATGACAATTATTTAAAAGATTACAGAGGAACTCATAAGAATAGGCCAAGAAGAATGTCAGAAGAGACTGAGAAAAGTATAATCGACCATATAAATTTATTTGAAAGAATTGAATCACACTGTACTCGTAAAGATAGTCAAAAGCAATATCTGCGTGAAACATTGAATGTCTCTAAAATGCACCGACTATATTTAGAATGGGTAGATGCAAACCACCAGTACAATCAAACATGCAAATCAACTAAACGGCAGTATGAAATAATATTTAATACGAAGTTTAACCTATCCTTTCACAAACCTAAAAAAGATTTATGTGAAATATGTTCAATTTACCAAACTTCTGATGATGTTAGAAAAGCTGACTATGAAAAGCACTTGAAAGAAAAACAAATGGTTAGGCAATTAAAGGAACAAGAAAAGGAAAAATTTTGTTCAGATGACAGTGTTGTAGCATGTTTTGATCTGGAAAAAGTGTTAAATATCCCCCAAAGTGAAGTAGGCATATTTCATTAGAAACGAAAGTGTCCTGTATACAATGTCACGATTTATAATATCTTAGAGAAGAAAGGTTACTGCTACGTCTGGCATTGTCAAATTGCGAAAAAGGGGGTGCGATAGAAATAGCTAGTTGTCTTTGGTCATTTATCCAGGCACACGTTGAAATAGGAATAAAAAACATATCCTTTTATCCTGATTCATGCGCAGGGCAAAATCATAATCGTTTAGTATTCGCCATGTTTTCTTTAGCGGCGAAGAAATACAACATAAAAATAACACATAGGTTTTTGGAGAAAGGTGAGCGTTCTAAGAAAAAGCATACTATCTACACACCTGATTAAATGTATTCCTTGATAGAGAATGCCAAAGTTACCGGGCATAAGTGTCAAGTATAACAAATGACGCAAGCTGATTTCATAGATTTTAAAGAATTAATTAAAGGGAAGAATTGGTTAAAAGATACAGATGGTAATAAAATTTACTGGAGCAAAATTAAAGAAGTAGTTTTTCCTTATAATCAACCCGATACAGTTTACTTTAGATACAGTTTTGAAGACGAATTACAAGAGATGCAAACTATTACGAGGACTGACTCACGAAGGCGACGAGGGGAACCTACAGAACACGCTGAAAACCTAAAACTCGCGTACACTGGAATGCTACCAATATCTCTTCCTTTATATAGAGATTTAATAAGTCTGTGCGACTCGGGAGCCATACCAAACCATTACCAGTGTTTTTACAGAAATCTAGTGCCATTAAATTCCACCTCAGTTACCAACGATAGTGATAATAATATAATATAATAATATAATAATAACCGGGAGTGCGACCATCTGTCCCAAGAAGGTGTCGGATTTATCGTACACAAGTCTCTCGTCAACAACTTTGTAAAGATTGAAAGTGTGTCGACGATACTCAGAATCACTGACCTCAGTTACCAACGATAGTGACGAGGAGAATTATAAGTAACCACTTATTAGTTGTTTTCTGTTAGATTTTTCTTGTTTTTGTTTTAGTAATAATATACTTGATAAGTACCTACTTCGTCCTAAATTGGATAAATAAATGGTAATTATTCTTATAAAGAATATTTTTTATTGAACCTTCAACAAAAAAAAAAGCTAATTTACATTATATACCATGCACTAATAAAGTCGTATTACATAAACATTGAGTCGATCTTGTTAACACAAATATACGGGCCTTTATCCTTACAAATATGCAAAAGCAACAAAATATACAAGAATAAGTGTGTAGATGACCAGAGCAAGGCTCAGGGAAAAAAAATATACGTGGAATAACCATGCAACATTTCACTACACTTGTTTAAGCTTCAATTATGACACGAATAAACGTGCAGTGTACAATAATGTTAACAAGTCACATATTATTCACTAGAATAATAATTTAATACGGTTTTTCTTAAATAATGTAGTAAACCGATAATATTTCATTTATAATAAATATATGAGCTGAAAGATATCTTTTTTACCTTTAATTTGATAACATGTTATATTTGTCTATTTATTATGTAATTAAAGTTATGTGATTCCAAACGTTTTTATATCTTCCTGAAAAGTTGTCGTTTTTCGATTGCACGTTTATTCGTTGGGGCCATCGAAGTGTCTAACGACCTTTCTACTTACAGTATTAGTGATTACAAACATGTCGGTACATACCATACGACGCGCGGGCAAGTGGGGACGAAATTAGAATTTGAGCTGACTTACTCATCCCCTTAATAGCATTTATTATTAAACTAGAAGAATATCATTCGCAAGGTAGTGACATAAATGTGCTATATTTTGTCGTTAAGGTGGGTAAAATAAAGTGAAAATACATACATTTGTTCCATGCAAAACGCCTTAAGCATTTAAATAAACATATTTTGATAAAGATCTTGTATTGGTAAGCGAAGTGTGGGGCGACCCCCCACTAGATGGAGTGACGATCTGATAATAAATTTAGGAAGTCGACGCATACAGGTGGCTCAGCAGTTTACCTTTAGAGGCATAATATGATTAGAAGTGGATTTGTGCAGAGCGGTAATGATGATGATTTCAATCTGGCTTATTGTTGTATGTATAAGCTAAGATCCATGGGCCCTTACCGCACGGGAAAATATTATAAAAAAAGTTGTAAAAACAAAAACATAATTCAGAGGACTTGAACGCCGGTGGATTATTGCTCCTGTAATATCGTTTAAAAACTTTATTAATTGGATTAACATACGAAGAAGTGTTTATGTAAGTATTACATTTATGTGCGCATGTCAAATAATAGTTAAAACAGAGTATTACAACTTGTAATATTGTACATATTTATAAACATGTATTAATAAGCTAAACCCTCAGATGATGGGAAGTGTAACCAACTTCGAACTAAGAAGGCTACAGGTACATTGGCATCTCTGGTATCTACCATGGAATGCCTTACGGTTTGTAATTGTACTGGCTTTCTTACCATTCAGACCGAAACACAGGCTAAAAACACTGCTACTTGCCGTAACTTACAGATAATTTCCAGGAACACTTTATAAATCATACAAATAATAATCAAGCCATGCACGAGCCAGTGGCCCGCAGCTCTGTAGCCAAATGCTTAGATCTGACGCTATCGAATTGTTGTTATGTACTTATTATTTCGCTAATGTAAAAAGTTACTGACCCCCTTCGCAGGATTTGATGATGGAGTTGCCGTATGTGTTGGAGGAGTAGTAGATGGAGTTGGTGTTGGAGTGGGCTTGGTTTGGTTTTCTCCACTAAACACCGTAACCACGAACGAAAGTAGAATTATAAACGGCAAAATAAGACGTGCCATTTTTCCGTCACTAATAATGTTTTAAAATAATTTGCTCTTTTATAGCAAATTATTTTAAAGGATCGTAAATACCGAAACCAGGGCTTTGAAAAATTATCAACGACCGTAATGACGTAAGAACCAACAAAAGCCATATTATCTTTTGTTTCAAATGAAATGCTAATTATATGTTTGTTCGCAGTGACCGCCAATATTTTGACAGATGATAAATATTTAAATATCTGTTGGACAAAAAATAACCATTGTAGAAAACATGGCTTTAGCTTCAATATTCGTTCCGCTTACTTTGATAATTATTTAGCAAACGTACCTACTTGTCATTACTGAAAAAAAAAACTGGCCAAGTACGTGTAGGGTCATGCACAATGTAGGGGTAGGGTTAAGTAGTTGGCTGTCACAATACGTGAATTTAGAAGGGGCCTTCTTGATAATTTGAGAATATTAAGTGAGTTAGTGTGAGATTACGTCACATCTTCCCGTCAGGCTTACTTCAAAATAGTATTGTACCAGTGCGTGTTGCTAATGATGATTTATGGATCTGAGACGTGATCCTTTATTGCTGGCCGTATGAGGTAACTTAAAGTCGCTCAGCAAGCTATAGAGAGGGCTATGCTTGGGGTTTCTCTGCGTGATAGACTTAAAAATGAGAGTAACAGACATATCCCAATGAATTAAAAAACTGAAGTGACAATAGGCGCGCCATATAGCATGAAGAAACGACAACCAAAGAAAGGTTTTCGACTGGCAGCCTCATACCCGTAGATGTAGGGCGACCCCCCACTAGATGGAGTGACGACCTAGTAAGACATGCAGGAAGTCAATGGATGCAGGTGGCTCAGGACTGTGCTTTGTGGCATTTTTGATGGATGCCAATGTTCAGCAGTGGACTTGTAAGGGGCTGTAATAATGATGATGATGAAATGAATTCGCGGTTTGACCGCTATAACGACTAAAAATAGGACGATCGTAACTGAAGGACCCAAACAGACTTATGGACTGGTATTCAAAAAAGGGTACATAAATGACTTTTCGATTTTGAAAATAATACCTTTATACCACCCTTTATCTGTATGGTTGGTACCCAAAATAAATCGTTTTCCAAGATTTTCCATCACGGGTGATTTTAGGTGAAAGTAATATATATAACTTTGTAATTGTGCCGTGTTGTGGCGGTTGAGAATATCCACTACCACATATCTTCCCGTGGGTGTCGTAAGAGGTGACAGAGGGAAACGGGCAGGGAGATGGGCAGCAGCATCTTCCTATTAACAACAATAATAAAATAAAAAACTGCGATTGCCAACCCGCTCACCAAGCGTGGCAACTATGGCAAATATCCCCCCATGAATAACGACGCACAAAAACGGCCTCCAGTGCCTGGTGGCCCCGCTATTCCTGGCTACGGTGGCGACCATTGTAACGGCGGGGCAGGCGGTGATAAGAATCTCCGGTGGAGGTTCGGTTGCCACCTACGACGACTCGGCCTGGCAACATATAACGCACGCACCCTGAGGACTGAAGAGAAGATACTGGAGCTGGATGAAGAGGTAGACAAGTTGCGCTGGCATATTATTGGATTATCCGAGGTTCGAAGAGAGGGGAAGGACACGGTAATCCTCGAGTCCGGCAACTTGTTCTATCACCGGGAGTGCGACCATCTGTCCCAAGGAGGTGTCGGATTTATCGTCCACAAGTCTCTCGTCAACAGCTTTGTAAAGATTGAAAGTGTGTCGACGATACTCAGAATCACTTAACGGTATTCGCTGAAGGTCACACAGATTTACGCACCAACCTCGGCACATCCCGATGAGGAGGTGGAGTAAATGTATGAGGATACTTCCAGAGCCATGCATTCCTCCAAAACCCACTACACGGTGTTGATGGGAGACTTCAACGCAAATCTAGGTACTGGAGAAAGCGGTGAGCTGAAGTTAGGGAAATTTGGAGTAGTGCAACGGAACCGTAGGGGCCAGCAGCTGGCCGACTTTATGGAGAAAGAGGGACTCTTTATGATGAACTCTTTCTTCTAGAAGAGGCCCCACAGGAAGTGGACCTGGTAGAGCCCCGACGGTTCGACAATAAATGAGATTGACTTCATTATGACGACCAGACGCCAACTGTTCAGTGATGTCTCAGTGATCGCAAGGGTGAAAACTGGCAGTGATCACCGAATTGTTAGAGGCACACTGAACCTAAACGTTAAGTTGGAGAGGTCTCGTCTGATGAAGTCAACGCTCCCTCCCCCTCGTGTTCTGATCCAGAATACCGAAACATTTCAGCTCGTATTACGTAACCGCTTTCAGTGCCTAGAAGATTGCAATGCAGTGGACGATATGAACGACAAGATCGTGGAAACTGTCCATGCGGTCGCAGCTAAGTTCTTCAAGACCCGCCGCAGAAGAACACAAAAACTCTCCGATCACACTCTTAATCTCATGGCTGTTAGACAGGAGATGAGGCTGCAATCGTGTTGACGATTGCAGCCTCATCTCCTGTCTGTCCGTATGCTGTCAAATCTGTTGAGATTTGACAGCATACGGACAACTGAAAGGACAGATCTCCAAATGCATGCGGCGAGACTTGCGCAACTTCAATACTGCTCGTATTGAAGAAGCGATCGAGCGGAACCAGGTGCTCCAAAGTCTTTGCCAGAGATCTGTCTGCCAGTAAGAGCTAACTGTCAAAGCTGAAGACTGAGTGTGGCAGCATCGTTTCCGGGACACTACGCAGCTGTACACATCATTGTTGGAGCCACACACAAGTGTGAGTAACGATCCAAGAGCAAGTCTTATCCGACACTATTCCGATGATATCCCGGGCGTCAGTCTGAGCGAGATTAGAATGGCTCTCCAGCACTTTAAAAACGGCAAGTCCCCGAGCGAGGATGTAATTACAGCGGAGCTTTTGAAAGCGGGTGGAAAACCGGTACTTGAAGTCCTTCAGGAGCTCCTTAATTTCGTCCTCCATGGTGGCACTACTCCGGAGGCGTGGAGCAGAAGTGCGGTGGTCTTGTTCTTCAAAAAATGTGACAACGTCCTCTTGAAGAACTACAGACCGATATCCCTTCTGAGCCGCGTCTACGTGCTGTTTTCGAGAGTCATTCCGAATCGTCTCGCACGCAGACTCAACGACTTTCAGCCTTCCGAACAAGCCAGTTTCCGAAAAGGCTTTAGTACCATAGACCACATACATACCCTTCGGCAAATTGTACAGAAGTTCGGAGAGTACAATCTGCCACTTTGCCTTGCGTATGTGGACTATGAGAAAGCCTTTGATTCCGTCAAAATTTGGGCGGTGCTACAGTCTCTTCAGCGGTGCCAAGTTGACTGTCGGTATATCGAAGTGCTGAAGTCTTTGTACATTAGGGCTATGATAGCTATCCGAGTACAGAACCAAAGTTCGATACCTATCCAACTGCAGAGAGGTGTAAGACAGGGTAACATTATATCCCCGAAACTCTTCACCGCTGCATTGGAAGACGTTTTCAAGCTACTGAACTGAAAAGGATACGGTATTAACATCAATGGCGAGTATGTCACTCACCTTCGATTTGCCGACGATATAGTCCTTATGGCAGAATCGCTGGAGGACTTAAGCGCTATGCTCCATGACCTCAATAGTGCCTCCCAACGGATGGTCTTAAGATGAACATGGACAAAACAAAAATCATGTTTAATGTCCATGTCACACCTATGCCGGTAGTTGTTGGGAGCACTAAGCTCGAAGTTGTTAACGAGTACGTTTATCTGGGACAAATAGTCCGACTAGGTTACTCCAACTTCGATCGAGAGGTCAATCGACGGATTCAACTCAGCTGGGCAGCGTTCGGGAAATTACTACACATCTTCTCGTCAGCTATACCTCAAAACCTGAAAACTAAGTTGTACAACAAGTGCATGTTGCCACTTGCCAGTGATGACTTACGGAACCGAGACGTGGTCCTTCACTGCTGGCCGTACGAGGACGCTCAAAGTCGCTCAGCGAGCTATGGAGAGGGCTATGCTCGGAGTTCCTCTGCGTGATAAACTTAGAAATGAGGATATCCGCAGTAGAACCAGAGTGACCGACATAGCCCAACGGATTAGTAAGCTGAAGTGGTAATGGGCCGGCCATATAGCTCGAAGAACCGAGAACCGTTGGGGAAGAAGGGTTTTCGAGTGGCAGCCTCGTATCGGTAGGCGAAGTGTAGTATGTGATGATGATGATGAATATATATATATATATATATATATATATATATATATATATACATCACATTATTGATTCTACGTCCTTTCATTTCGAATTATTGTAGCGTCCACCACTTGTAGGCAATTTTTATACATTATGACAGCGAATATTGGTCCATTAAACAATTTCAAAGATAGTGTTTAACTCATTTCTTTGAAAATTTACCATACGTCGATATACAAATATTCGTATATTGCCAGACGGAGGGAAACCAATCAGGACTCCCTTCCATATTACAAATTATCCAGAATCCCCGTAATATACCTAGTTTTTAATTCATTCTCCTGCTTAATGCAATTCCTTTGTATGGTGCGACGTTGCCACTCTTATTAGTTATTCCGCTTTGTAATATTTTATTTATAGTAGGTGATAATTTGTTTATGTAGGTATTTGATAGATTTCTATAGTCTGTTTTTTTTCGCAGGAGACAAAAATAACAGATCTTTATTAGATTCGTTTAGCATGAATAACACGGATTCATTTTTGTGAAGGGCTATTTTTGTTAAATTATGATATTATGTTTGGTTTTGCAGTTAGTTGAAATACATTTTGTTTGTGTTGCTGTTATAAATATTGGACGCTATATTACTAAAAACATGCATATCGTGCTCTAATTGGTGTCCGTATTTTGACCTGAGAACGACACTGAGAACGAGTGACATTGAGAACTTTCCACGCTTATGCTTGCTTGCATTTAAGTTTCTTTGGTTATATTTAGTAACTTAGGAAAATAAACTTGCGTAAGTTGATTAATGTACTTGACATGGACATTGAACGGAGAATTTACCCATATACGGACGTAAGAATATCCTAAAATATTCACACTAAGTTTTATTTGACGTCCACTTCTTCGATATCCGATGTCCAAAGTTGTTGTTGATTATTGCATTTTACTATTTATTGATGTTAACTATTTATTTAGTGCTCAAGGCATATTTTGGTATTTTTGTCGGTTTATACTGTACTCAGTGTTAGTAGATAATTTTACTTTCCAATTTGTTTTCGTGTCCTTAGATTTAGCTACATATAATAATTAATATGGACGTCCGAATATCCTAAAACATTCATACTGAATGATATTTGACGACCATATTTTTGAATTTTGTTATATTTCTATATGTGGACGTCAGATCATGGGTAAAGTTTCATACCGCACGATATTTGACGTCTATATAACCATCAATATATTTATATTTTAATTTCTTGTGTA
The DNA here is from genome assembly GCA_907164705.1 of Parnassius apollo. Classification (NCBI taxonomy): domain Eukaryota; kingdom Metazoa; phylum Arthropoda; class Insecta; order Lepidoptera; family Papilionidae; genus Parnassius; species Parnassius apollo. The sequence continues at coordinate 2,317,185 of CAJQZP010001593.1, read as the reverse complement.
TAAGACACACATTAATGATCATTACTTTAATGACATTTTTCGCTATTGTTTTATTTTTATTTTAGTGTAGGGAGCCCATGCGGTATGAAATAGTCACTTTGGTGTTTCATAAAATGCTCCATTCTATAAACGATAAAACGCTTAGAAAACCTTCCTTATTTCTTTTTTGATAAATATTGCCGTTTATAGCGGTTTTTGGGGCACGGTGTGCGCCGAAATTTTAACTTTAAATTACTACCTGTGTACACATAATAATATGGACGTCCGTAAATCCTAAAACATTCATACTAAATGATATTTGACGTCCATATTTTTGAATTTTGTTATATTTCTATATGTGGACGTCAGATTATCGGTAAAGTTTAATACCGCACGATATTTGACGTCCATATAACCATGAATTTGAATTTGAATATGAATTCCTTGTGTATAAGACACACATTAATATAATATATAATATGAGAGTATGTACCCTAGAAAAAGAATTGTCTGAAAAAAACCACGTCATTACCTCCCTATCCACACAGCTCGGCGACAGAGAGCAGCAAGGTCGCTTGAATAATTTGGAGATTACCGGAATCCCGTTCAAGAGAAGCGAAAACCTCAATACTATCCTAAACTGCATCGCAACTAAGGTTGGATTCATAATATCACCTTCTGATGTCGACTATATTCACAGAGTCAGGCGATATCCTCGTAATGATGATAATAAGAAAACCATACTTGGTCGAGAATCATCTGACATCCCGAATATCATAGTACGATTTACTCAAAGAAAAAGAAAATCCGACATGTTGGCGGCAGTGCGCGTGCGCCGCGACCTGACTACAGCTGACTTAGGCCTGGACGGCGCCTCAAGACCGGTTTTTATTAATGACCATCTGGCACCACATAATAAAATCTTATTTGGAAAAGCGCGTAAACTAGGTAAAGAACTCCATTATAAGTATATTTGGTCACGGGATTGTAAAATGTTTTTGCGCAAATCGGATACATCTAAAATAATACAAATATCCAATGAACACGATTTAAACAAAATATGACTACTTATTGATAAGGTATACTTTGTTAACATTGTGTCGATTTTTTTGTTTGCATTTATGTGTTTATTACATTTGAGCCGTTGTACTGTGTTTAATTTTATAACTCTTGACGCTGTATACGATAGTCAATATAAGCATGCATCATTGCGCTGTGAATATTTATTTATGTGCTATTATTTACTTTTTAATGAACAAATATCTGATAACTATAATTTCTTTAAAATCCATAAATTGCTAATTAAATCAAAAAATAAATATTCTATAGGTGTCACTACAGGATATAGGGAGATTCAAAATAATAATTATTGTGAATTGAAATACCTATCTACCCTCTTAATAAGCACCAAAAAAAAAATATTAAAATAATGTGGTACGAATGTAACATTGTTTTTCTATTATTTTCTATAATAAATAACCTAATTTTATGAAATGGCTACTCGTAAAACAATATCAATTTATTATCAAAACGTTAGGGGCTTGCGAACTAAATCTCACGACTTTCTTAAAAGCATTCTAAATTGTAATTTTGATGTGATATGTATCACTGAGTCATGGCTAAATGAAGGATTTTTCAATTCTGAATTTTTTGATGAGCGCTTCGAGGTATTTAGATGCGATCGAGACTCTTTTTCCACGCAATGCACGCGTAGCGGTGGCGTCATAATAGCAGTGAGTCGCGAGCTGTGTCCAAGCTTGCGCACGCGCTGGTGCGCCCCGCCGCCCGCCGACGAGCTGTGGGTGAGCATTCCGTTGCGCACCCGGCCTATACCTACTGACGACGTTGCGAACGCGGTATCGTATTTACACCTTGCCTGTATTTATTTATTTATTTATTTACACTTTATTGCACCATAAAAAGATTACAAAGGGCGGACTTAATGCCATTAGGCATTCTCTCCCAGTCAACCTATATACCTCACGGCGTCCGACACGAATCTTTACTAGCATCATTCTACGATAGAACTAGTGATCTAATTAACACAAATCCTAACGATTTATTTCTTATTTTAGGTGACTTTAATGTGTCACATGCAGAGTGGTTTTATGATGACGACATAGGTAGCATGAACATAAGAACAAGTAATGATCCATTAATAGCCCTCACTAGCGATTTCATGAACCTTTCCCTATTATCACAATTTAATTATGAATTTAACGTAAATAACAGACTACTTGACTTAGTTTTTTGCACGACTGCTTGCTGTTTACGGGCCTGTGACAGTCCCTTAATAGCTGAAGATGCCCCATCATAAATCTTTATGTATTGAACTTCCTCTTCACTTACACAAATCCCTCAAAACCAACACAATAAACAAAAAATTGTTCTTTCGGTCAGATTTTGATAGTATTAGAAAGGGATTAGTCTCCGTAGACTGGGACGCAAAATTTTGTACTATGCCTGACGTTGAGGATAGAGTTAAATATTTTTATGAAATTCTTAATAGTCTTATAGATAAGCATGTACCATCCCGCATTGTACACGATACAAGTAGATATCCCCCGTGGTACAATCGTCCCCTTATTAAACTCGATAAAGAAAAACGCAAATACCATAAAAAATGGAAAACTTATCATAATGAAGCAGACTACAATACATTTTCTATGCTAAGATCGAAACTGCGCAAGATGGAAAGTGAATGTTACTCAAATTTCATTACCCTCTCTGAACAGAAAATTGAATCTAATGCTAAATTCTTTTGGTCTTACGTCAAATCGAAGAGAATGACTGGTACCATCCCTCAAAAAATGACTTACAAAGGTGAGACCCTGTCTGACGGTAACGACATTTGCGATGCTTTTAACCATTACTTTCAATCTGTTTTTGTTAGGCCGTCCACCAATTATAATAATAGTAAATTAGATAATAATTTAAATACTGATCCGCTCATATCCATAAATACAATTTACTTAAGTGATGACATCATTATTAAAGAACTAGAGAATGTCAATATAAATAAAGGTGCCGGGCCGGATGGAGTGCACCCAGTGATTATATTGCGTTGTGCTAAAGAGTTGTTAAAACCGATATCTAATATTTTTCGACTATCTATGAAAACTGGAATGTTTCCTAGTGTATGGAAACGGGCTCTCATTACTCCAATACCAAAGAACTCACAAAAAAGATCAAATTACTCAATATCGGCCAATTTCTAAGTTATGTGTCCTTAGTAAAATTTTTGAGAAGATTGTAACTAATCAATTGTCATATGTTGTGCGTAATCATATCGATGAAAATCAACATGGCTTTATGAAATCGCGCAGTGTGGACACCAATATGGTCATGTTTACAGACTTCCTTCTTAATGCAATGGATAATAACACCCAGGTTGATGTCGTGTACACCGACTTCTCCAAAGCTTTTGACAAAATTAACCATGACATACTTCTAAAAAAGCTTTGGAGATTAGGAGTGCATGGAAGTCTGCTTAGATGGATCGAATCATATATACGAAATCGCAGTCAGGCAGTCTGTTTGAATGGTTACTGCTCATCCTTTCTTGTGGCCCCTTCTGGGGTCCCACAAGGCTCTCATCTGGGCCCTGTGCCTTTTTCCTTGTACATCAATGACATAGGTGATGTCTTACATAACAGCCATCATTTATTGTATGCAGATGACACCAAACTTTTCAGGACAATAAATTCTATTGAAGATTGCCACAAACTACAATCGGATATTGAGAGCTTATGTAATTATTGTGAAAGTAATCACTTGTACCTCAATGCAGATAAATGTTTTATAATAAATTACTCAAGAAAATCAAACCTCTTAACTTATAATTATACTCTTTTTGGGAAGGCTCTTAGTCGTGTTAGAAACATTCGTGACTTGGGCATCAACATGGACGATCAGCTTTCCTTCAATGACCACATAGATTTAGCTATAAAAAGAGCTTTTAGAAGCCTCGGTTTCATTAATAGAATAACTAAACCATTCAATAAGACTATCACTCCTAAAATCCTTTATTTCTCATTTGTAAGATCCATTCTTGACTTCGGCTGTATAGTGTGGTGTCCATTTTATAAAAACCATATTGATAGAATTGAAAAGGTCCAAAAAACATTTATTAAGATTTTAAATTACCGCTGTGACCTTTATGGCGAACCGTATATTAACTCCCTTCATAAACATAAAATGTTGAGTCTCAGTGATCGCCGTAAATATTTCGATATCATTTTCTTGTATAAAATTCTAAATAATAAAATTGACTGCTCTCCTTTATTAGCCAAAATAAACATTAAAAGTAATTTTCGTCTGCCCGCTCGCCCTCAACGTGTATTTCAAACATTCGTACCACCTACACTTCGAAAAAAATATACACAAAACTGCTTTATCTCCCGTTCGTTAAAATTATACAATAAAGAATTTGTAAATCTCGATCTCTTTAGTTGCTCCTTAAAAAGTCTTAAACGAAGTATCTTTAAGAGTTATTCAGATGAATACTTGACAGCGTAACATTCGGTAATCTCTACGATGTATTAATTATTGTCCCTTAAAAATGTATGTTTTTCAACTTTAATTAAGTTACCTATTTTAAGCTTTACTGTACTGTTGTTACATAAAGATAAATTTACTACTCAGCTTCAACTAACATGGGTAAATCTTTCAACAAGCTAAACTGAAATGTTATTCTAATGTATTTCTTCGGCACTCGTTGTCTATTAATTATGTAATGTTATAATATTGTACTTTCTTTTTAATGACTGTTTGTGTCACAATAAATAGAAAAAAAAAAAATTAATGATCATTGCTTTAATGACATTTTTCGCTATTGTTTTATTTGTATTTTAGTGTAGGGAGGCCATGCGGTGTAAAATAGTCACTTTGGTGTTTTATAAAATGTTTCGTTCTAGAAATGATAAAACGCTTAGAAGCTTAGAAAACGTGTGTGAAGAATTAAATTGTATTTCAACTAACTGCAAAACCAAACATAATATCATAATTTAACGAAAATAACCTTTCACAAAAATGAATCTAGTTAAGTATAGAGTAATTTTGTACAGATTAGGTACAATAGTCGCACTCATCCTTAAGATGTAGTGAGAGCACCAAAACTCAACACGATCAAGTAAATAAATTATATTTTCGGAGTTATTCATGTCAGCAACAATATGCCACGGTCTATTGTAGAAATTAACAACCTATTGGCAGTTAATGCAGTAAAACCTTATATTAAAATGAGTTTCTTCGCCAGACCATATTAGGTTATTAGTCAGAGGTTATTAGTCACAATATAATAAAACAAACTTCTATGAAACCTGTCAATATCTACAATTGAGTCCGTCTTCCTGTACTCAATCAGAAGGTAACTTATACTCAAACAGAATTATGGGTTGCTTACGAAATACCTAACAAGAGTTCTTTTAGGCAGATTAGTACCAAATGTAAAATGTTAAAACATAGTGCAGCATGAAATAAACTGATAAGCCGGCGTCCGCATCTACATTTATAAAAATATAACTAAATTCAAAAATACGGGTTTCAAATATCATTCAGTACGAAAGTTTTAGGATATTAGGACGTCCATATTATGTGTAGGTAAATGTAAGGTTAAGAAAACAAGTTTAAAAGTAAAATTACTAGTACCAAGCGCAGTATAAACCATATAATCATGTCCTGCAGACCGAATTACGGTCACGGCGGCCTGCCTCAACGGAGACTAGCCATCGGCACAGGACAGGATTATAGTGTCCAAGTGTATGCGCAAGCACAGGTGCACTCTCTATTCCCTCACTCTCATAATCCGATGGGACGGTAAACCGACACGACCGGAGAGAGATCAGGCGTAGGACCAACGGCTTTACGTGCTTTCCGAGGCACGGGGGTGATACACCGTCAAATTCCTGGCAGATATTGAGAATTTCTTGACAGAAAAACTCAATAATTGATTTTTTGGCCTGACCCGGGATTCAAACCCAGGACCTTACGATCAGCGGTCGCACTATTACAACCACTAGACCAACGAGGCAGTCATAACGATATATCACCAAATACAAATAACACGTTGGCAACGGTGACGGGACGGCAACGTCGCATCTCCTAATTTTGTGCGGAAGTCAAATACGGCCATAAATGAAAGTATTCACAAATCGACAGCAGCGCTATTATTTTTGCAACAAAAATTAGCGGAACTACATAAATATTCAGTACAGCAAGATTGGAAGAAAAATGACGTCCAATTTTCTTTTAGATTTTGACATTTCTGTGATCAGCATGACAATTTGCGAACATTGCGCTAAGTCTCCTATTTGACGTCCGTATATTGGACGTCGTAAGCAGGTTGACGCCACATTATATGCAAAATTGTCCATAGTGGACGTACAATAAGTTACGGGATGTATATATGTATATATATACATATACGTATATATATATATATATATATATATATATATATATATATATATATATATATAATATATAACTATGCCAAATTACAGATTTGTATCACCTAGGGTCTCTGAGTAAAACTACGGACAGAAGGACGAACTTGCCGAAACTATAATGGTGGCCACACACGGTCAGTTAAACTGATCATTCCAACTGATCAGTTCAAACTAAAACTGTTGATAATTTTTAAAATATAGGATTTTCGATATATCCATAAATAAACTTATATGTAAAACTCCGATATTGATATATTTATAATGATCGATATATCGAAAATCCACTATTTAAAAAAATATTAACAGTTTTAGTTTGAACGGATCAGTTGGTATGATCAGTTGAACTGACCGTGTGTGGGGTCCATAAGGGTGCCTTGTTGTTTAACTACGGAATCCTAAAATATGGCTGCAATTTTAGTCTTCTAAGAGTGGATTTATTATTATCAGTATTTTCAAGAATAAGCCAGCAGATATAACTTTCTTTTAAGAAATGCAAGGGCACTTAGTTTCATAGCTACCGCTGTATCTGATGTAACTTACTACTACGTACTACGTAATTATTCTATAAAGAAATAGGAATCCTAACATATCTCACCCATCATGTAACATATTGACCATGCCTTTTACACCCACAATAAACTTTAATACCTGGACCTACTACGACTATCTAAATTACTAGTCATATTTAATTTTTATTAGCCCGAAAACTGTCTTTGGGATGATTTGTCACAATCAACACGTTAAATAGGCAATATGGCGATCTCAGTAACACTCAAGGAGGTTACAAAAATAGTAACACTATTTCAATCTTTTGACAGTGTTTACTGTTCGGTGAGAGCATTTTAATCTGACATACTGCACCTTATATTTTGTAAACCATCATCATCCTGGTCATCGTTATAGCACTTCGTAGGTCCACAAAACTTGGTCCTAAGCAACTCGCATCTCTCGACTTCTTGCATATTTTAGACTCTATACAGTAGGGGGCCGCCAACATATCGCTTACCAGTACAAGACCACCACATCGGTTCTTCGTGCAGGCCTATTGTCACTTCAATATAAAGTATATACGTATCTATAAATGTCAATAAAAAGAAACATTTTAGTAAATCGTAAATTGTTTGTTTTCTCTTCTGGTAAACCGTGTTGTAAGACCATACCCAGTACTTCCTCTTTCGTCTTCCGAATAAATAAGAAATAAAAATATAACTTCCTTTGTATTTTTAATTACGCTTTCCATTTAATTTTCCATACTGTATTCTACGGTGCTGATTCCACGCGATTGACATGGCAATCAAAAGCTAGTACAAATAAACATTTTTAATTTGAATCACACTTTGTTTAGTTATGATAATTCAAGCGTTTATTAATAACGTTCTATTCAATAAAATGCTTTGATAAAAATCTAATTACCATTTCTACCAAAAGTGAAAGACGATTGGTTATGTAAACAAAAAAAAAATCTTAAAATTAACAGGTGCCTGCTTATTTTGATTAACTGACATGGTAGATAGACGTGCGAATAATTTGATCGATACGTTCAATGGCTCCATTTACTAAAAGCTCTTATGCAAATGGTCTTTGACCTTTCATCTTAAGACGGCGATACCTTTTGAGTCACTCACGTTAACCCTTGACACGTTATTTCCGTTTCTTTGTTGTTACATATACGCAATACTCCGATCTATTCTCTTTTTTTTATTTTGTCATTTTTGTACATTTTGTATTTATTTTTAATAAATTATTGTCTAAATTTACTGCAGTTATAAAAGTTAGTTAAAATAAGTTTATTTACATTACTATTTACAATAATAGTTCGAGAGTTAGCACACATTATTGGTTAGGTATTTGAAGCACGCTGAAAACTTGTACAATACTTCTATAATACCCAAACATAGAGCCGCAGACCTGGTTCGAGAGTAGCGGGGTTAAACCAACATTTATATTTTTAAAGACACGATTTTTTTTTCAAAAAATACCCTTGAGGCATTACGAAATTTTTATCTTTAAATTTAATATTAGATTATTATTATTAGAATGAAAAAATAAATGAGTCAGATTATTTTGTCGGATACAAACGTTTCCAGCTCACTAAATTATTTTGCAAAAAATAAAAAAATAAAATGTTTTTGAGGCACGCTAAAATTTTGACCGGATATTATTTATTATTAAAAATAAAAATTAAAAAAAAAAAACAGATCATTTCCGTCGGATATTCTACTTGCCAGGTGCAAATATTATATAGACATACAATTTACACTTTATTGTGGGTTGCAATATCATCATCATCATCATCATTACAGACCTTCACAAGTCCACTGCTGAACGTAGGCCTCCCCCAAGCAATGCAACAAAGCACGGTACTGAGCCACCTGCATCCATCGACTTCCTGCATGTCTTACCAGGCCCCACTGCCACTCGAGAACCTTTCTTCCCCATCGGTTATCGGTTCTTCGAGCTATATGGCCGGCCCATTGCCACTTCAGCTTACGAATCCGTTGGGCTATGTCGGTCACTCTGGTTTTACTGCGGATATCCTCATTTCTGAGTCTATCACGCAGAGAAACTCCGAGCATAGCCCTCTCCACAGCTCGCTGAGTGACCTTGAGCGTCCTCATACGGTCAGCAGTGAAGGACCACGTCTCAGATCCATAAGTCATCACTGGTAACACGCACTGGTTGTACACTTTAGTTTTCAGAGATTGAGGTATACACGACGAGAAGATGTGTCGTAATTTTCCGAACGCTGCCCAGCCGAGTTGAATCCGTCGATTGACCTCTCGGTCGAAGTTGGAGTTACCTAGTCGGACTATTTGTCCCAGGTAAACGTACTCGTCAACAACTTCGAGCATAGTGCTCTCAACAACTACCGGCATAGGTTTGACATGGACTTTAAACATGATCTTTGTTTTGTCCATGTTCATCTTAAGACCTATCCGTTGGGAGACACTATTGAGGTCATTGAGCATAGTGCTAAGGTCCTCCAGCGATTCTGCCATAAGGACTATATCGTCGGCAAATCGAAGGTGAGTGATGTACTCGCCATTGATGTCAATACCGTATCCTTTCCAGTCCAGTAGCTTGAAAACGTCTTCCAACGCAGCGGTGAAGAGTTTCGGGGATGTAACGTCACTCTGTCTTACACCTCTTTGCAGTTGAAAAGGTTTCGAACTTTGGTTCTGTACTCGGATAGCCATCGTAGCCCTACTGTACAAACACTTCAGCACTTCGATATACCGACAGTCAACTTGGCACCGCTGAAGGGACTGTAGCACCGCGCAAATTTCGACGGAATCAAAGGCTTTCTCATAGTCCACATACGCATGGCAAAGTGGCAGATTGTACTCTTCGGTCTTCTGTACAATCTGCCGCAGGGTATGTATGTGGTCTATGGTACTAAAGCCTTTTCGGAAACCGGCTTGTTCGGGAGGCTGGAAGTCGTCGAGTCTGCGTGCGAGACGATTCGTAATGACTCTCGAAAACATCACGTAGACGTAGCTCAGAAGGGAAATCGGTCTGTAGTTCTTCAAGAGAGCGTTGTCGCCTTTCTTAAAGAACAAGACCACCGCACTTCTGCTCCACGCCTCCGGAGTAGTGCCACCATGGAGAACGGAATTGAAGAGTTTCTGAAGGACTTCAAGTACCGGTGTTCCACCCGCCTTCAGAAGCTCCGCTGTAATTCCATCCTCGCCTGGGGCCATTCTAATCTCGCTCAGACTGACGTCCGGGATATCATCGGAATAGTGTCGGGTAAGACTTGCTCTTGGATCGTTACTCACACTTGCGTGTGGCTCCAAAGATAATGTGTACAGCTGCACATAGAATCTCTCAATCTCACTCAAAATCTCAGGTGTCCCGGAAACGATGCTGCCACACTCAGTCTTCAGCTTTGACAGTTGGCTCTTTCTGGCAGACAGATCTCTGGCAAAGACTTTGAAGCCCTGGTTCCACTCGATCGCTTCTTTAATACGAGCAGTATTAAAGTTGCGTAAGTCTCGCGACATGCATTTGGAGATCTGTCTGTTCAGTTGCCTGTATGCTGTCAAATCTGTTGACGATTGCAGCCTCATCTCCTGTCTAACAGCTATGAGATTAAGAGTGTGATCGGAGAGTTTTTATGTTCTTCTGCGGCGGCTCTTGCAGAACTTAGCTCCGACCGCATGGACAGTTTCCACGAGCTTGTCGTTCATATCGTCCACTGCATTGCAATCTTTTAGGCACTGAAAGCGGTTACGTAACTCGAGCTGAAAGGTTTCGGGATTCTGGATTAGAGCACGAGGGGGACGGAGCGTTGACTTCATTAGACGAGACCTCTCCAACTTAACGTTTAGGTTCAGTGTGCCTCTAACCATTCGGTGATCGCTGCCAGTTTTCACCCTTGCGATCACTGAGACATCACTGAACAGTTGGCGTCTGGTCGTTATAATGAAGTCAATCTCATTTTTTGTCGAACCGTCGGGGCTCGACCAGGTTCACTTCCTGTGGGGCCGCTTCTAGAAGAAAGAGTTCATCATAAAGAGTCCCTCTTTCTCCATAAAGTTAGCCAGCTGCTGGCCCCTACGGTTCCGTTGCCCTACTCCAAATTTCCCTAGCTTCAGCTCACCGCCTTCTCTTGTGCCTAGTTTTGCGTTGAAGTCTCCCATCAACACCGTGTAGTGGGTTTTTTGAGGAATGCATGGCTCTAGAAATATCCTCATATATTTCCTCCACCTCCTCATCGGGATGTGTCGAGGTTGGTGTGTAGACCTGTATGACCTTCAGCGAATACCGTTTGGTGATTCTGAGTATCAGGTACGCGACCCTCGTCGACACACTCCCAATCTTTACAACGTTGTTGACGAGAGACTTGTATCTGCGAAGGGCTACTATTATTCATCCCTGCAGATTTCGGGCCTCGAGGCATACCCCATTACCCGGGCAATCATCATAGCCCTTTTCTATGGGCCGATCCTGGGAGCCGTACAGGACGGCATCAATGGTTACCTTCTTTGGCGTATTGCGCGCCACTAGGTAGGTGCTTCCGGAGGGTCAGCAATCTCGAAGCCCCACGGAGTCTCATCGAGGAAGGGTTTCGACGCAGAGCCAATCCTGCTAACAGGTGTGCGCTCCTGATAGCAGCACTCCGGGCTTCAGATGCTCCTACCTAGCTCTAAGTGATGGCCAGGCTGGTTCCTAGGTATACTTGGCGTATCTCGCGCCTCTGGGAAGGGATCTGCCGAAGGGTCAGTGACTTCCAGGTCCCGCGGAGACGGATCTCGACGCAGGGTCGATGTCCTGAACAGGCGCGCGCTCTCCTTATAGCAGCACGCCGGGCCTCCGGAGCTCGCTTCCTAGCATATTAGATGACACGCAGCGTAAAGTATGCGTCGTCCCGGGTGGGATCAGGGGCGTCCTCGAAGCTCGACGCAAGCCGAGTTCGCCCCACGGCACGTACTGCTAAGCGACGCGCTGTACTTGTTCCTCCCGGGGGGAAGTCGACGACCGGCTGACGTGACCGGCTGATGTGACCGGCTGACGTGACTGGCTGACGTGACCGGCTGACGTGACCGGCGGTGAGTGCGGTCCGGACGCAACTTGACAAATTGCGGCCTTCGTGTTGTCTTCTGCGTGGGCTTTCTGCCCAGCAGGTTTCGGGCCTCGGGGTACACCCCTTTACCCGAGCATTTTTCACGGCACACAACAGCGTGACGGTCCTGGGTGCCTTTGATGTTAAAGGCGATGTTTACTTTATTAGCAGCTTTTTCTGCAATCGGTTAATCTATAAGCAAAAGGAGGTTATAAACTTTTTCTGTTCATGGTTTACTTAATGTTGGTTATCTTATGGTAGTCTAAGTTGGCCTGTCTGCGGCATTGAGGGGGTTTACTCGAATTCCTAATCTATATAGAGAGGAGTTCTCTTGGATAGAGGGTCGCCCGTCCGAGGGCTGTGTGTGTAACGGCGCGAAGCCGTTCAGGTGTTCATGTGGCCCGTTGTCAGCGTGGTCGAATATGCAGCACGCCAACTTGACCACAAATTCGTCAAGGCTCTCGATCTTGAAGTTGGCCGCTATGGCGTCATTCCGGACGTAGCGACCCGCACCGACAGTGGTCCGTATTGTCAAATTCTGCTGGGCCTGCAGTCGCCGCTTCTGTCGATTGCTCAGGAGCGCATATCAGGCCGGAGCAGCGTATTGGTCTTATGTACATCTTGTTGGTCTTCGACTTGGTCGGTAGCTTAGATGCCAGGATTGGACGAAGCATCTCCCGCGCCCATTTGGCTATGCGGACGACGAAGTCGACGAGCGAAGTTATGTACAGCATCCTGTCAATCTGGCACTCAAGGTAAGTCACGACCTTCTCGTATGCCATCTCCTGGCCTCTGAGGGTTAGCGGTGGTGGAAATCTTCTGAAGCGGCGAGTGAGCAGAGTGGTCGTCTTACCAACATTGACGGCCATCCTCCACTCATCCTACCATGGTGGCAACAGGTCCAGCAAACGTTGCATCCTGGCAGTGGCAATATGGGCTCATCTGGACGAGGTGAAATAGGCGCTATCGTCCGCAAATAGCGCCAGCTCTACGTTGTCCTCCCAGACAAATTGCGAACAATTGACTATAGGGGTATGCTTTTCTAGGTATACCGTAAAGTGCCGTAAAGTGCAAAAAGCCTCCTATTTCGCGCGTATATTTTTGCTTTATTTTTCACAAAGATTCATACAAAAATTATGCTTCTACAAAAAGAACACACTGGATTATATAATGAAAACAACAATACATATACATTTTACACGACATTAATATACAAAGCATTATTACGTAATTTACATCTTATCACACATATCGTATACCTTAAAATCTTACATATTTATCTTTATTATGACTTATAGTAACAAATATTTTCAATTTACATAGGTCTTATCATAATTAACACTTATCTTAAACAAATAGACAGCAAAAACAGAAAACAAAGTTTAATCGCATTTTTTAAACAAGGATTTAAGCAATTTTTATCTATAAGATATGATAAGAGGTTCTCGCGCTCTCGCTCTAGCAATAGCTATCCTTGTTTTTCCTTAACATATATATGTATGCTACTCTAAGATTGTATCTATGAAAACGGTGGAAGTCTGTTAGAACTAACAATAAACAATATTTAGAATTATTTTAATTATTTTTATTAAAATTTCCTTTAACCATTTAACATTTCGGTTTATGTTACGTAACACAGACTTTGAATTAAACAAAGGTTCTTGCATCCATCGCTACATTCATATAACATAACATTCGCACATTCACACGGTTCAGGGATTAGCCCATAGAGGAAAGTAATAATATATCGTACAGATTAGCCTTTCTACATAAACATTGATTTACTAATTTTATGCTTGCGACGCTAACAATTATGTTTTCATTATTTACGTTCATTCTCATTCGATAGGAAGATGGCGGTAGTACTTCGTCACTATTTTATTCGGGACTTAGGTTTGCTTTATGTCGTGAGATTGCTACTAGATGGCGGGTTATAGAGTAACATAATTTATTGTAGCGACAAACAAAATACGAAAAAGCTATTAAAATATTAAACATTAAAAATATTAATTTCCACGTTGATAGAGTTGTTAAGGGGATAGAGTAAGTCAGCTCAAATTCTAATTTCGTCCCCACTTGCCCGCGCGTCGTATGATATGTACTGACATGTTTGTAATCACTAATACTGTAAGTAGAAAGGTCGTTAGACACTTATTTAATTAGGTTTATACTGCGCTTTTATTCAGCGGTGATACATTGGACGCAGCATATTTGTATGCCCAAAAAGGCCTCAATGTAATTATGAACTGGCTAACACATAATAAATTAATGCTAAATGTCTCTAAAACTAAATATATGTCATTCACATTTAAAAAACTTAACACTCTTATTTCACCTAATTTCCATATAAAATCACATATCTGTCATAATTACAATAATGTTATTGACTGTTCTTGTCCTTCGCTCCAAAAAGTAAATGAAATAAAGTATTTAGGTATAATAATTGACAGTAATCTGCATTTTCATGCACATATTAATCTTCTAACTAATAGGTTGCGCATGTTGATCTAAATTTTAAAGAACGTGCCGAAAAATATAAGTGGGATAGACGAATTTTTCGAAGTTACAAAATAAAACTATTTTAGATTTTAGAGCTACCGAGCATTTTAGCAGCACACTTTAAACCGTCCACAACTGGTAAGTTCATTTCCTCCCGGTAGCTACTACAGCGCTGTTGTGGAGAGTTTTTGAGCTGTTATTTACTGCTTAAAGATGGCCATCTTTACCTTTACTTTTTCAACATTTCTACTATGGGAGTTGGTACTCCTTATTTCTACACTGCATAATCGCTTGGCAAACAATGTACGAGTATATAATCCTATGGAGTGTATCTGGGTTATTTGGACATAGGTTCGTAGCATAATATTTTAAAGATGACACACTCAAAACTTAATAATAAGGTGATTGTTTGAAATGCATTCTTACTAACTTATCATTTAATTAGTTAATACAAAATCACTGAAGTCACGTTTTTATTTTTAACTAGCTGTTTCCCGCGATTTCGTCCGCGTGGATTTATTATAAAAGCAGCACGGATTTAGAAAATTACGTAGTACAACGACGGCCTTATCTATTTTCACCGACGATATCAACGAATGCTTAGGTAGTAAGCAGTATGTATTTCTTTTATTCATAGATTTTAAAAAAGCGTTTGATACGCTGGACCATGAGCAGCTGTTGGTTTGTTTAATTCAAAGTCTGTGTTACGTAACATAAACCGAAATGTTAAATGGTTAAAGGAAATTTTAATAAAAATAATTCTAAATATTGTTTATTGTTAGTTCTAACAGACTTCCACCGTTTTCATAGATACAATCTTAGAGTAGCATTCATATACATGTTAAGGAAAAACAAGGATAGCTATTGCTAGAGCGAGAGGGCGAGAACCTCTTATCATATCTTATAGATAAAAAATGGCTTAAATGTTTGATTAAAAAATGCGATTAAAGCTTTGTTTTCTGTTTTTGCTGTCTATTTGTTTAAGATAAGTGTTAATTATGGTAAGACCTATGTAAATTGAAAATATTTGTTACTATAAGTCATAATAAAGATTAATATTTAAGATTTTAAGGTATACGATATGTATGATAAGATGTAAATTACGTAATAATTCTTTGTATATTAATGTCGTGTAAAATGTATATGTATTGTTGTTTTCATTATATAATCCAGTGTGTTCTTTTTTGTAGAAGCATAATTTTTGTATGAATCTTTATGAAAAATAAAGCAAAAATATACGCGCGAAATAGGAGGCTTTTTGCACTTTACGGCACTTTACGGTATACCTAGAAAAGCATACCCCTATAGTCAATTGTTCGCAATTTGTCTGGGAGGACAACGTAGAGCTGGCGCTATTTGCGGACGATAGCGCCTATTTCACCTCGTCCAGAAGAGTCCATATTGCCACTGCCAGGATGCAAGGTTTGTTGGACATGTTGCTACCATGGTAGGATGAGTGGAGGATGGCCGTCAATATTGGTAAGACGACTACTCTGCTCACTCGCCGCTTCAGAAGATATCCACCACCGCTAACCCTCAGAGGCCAGGAGATGGCATACGAGAAGGTCGTGACTTACCTTGAGTGCCAGATTGACAGGATGCTGTACATAACTTCGCTCGTCGACTTCGTCGTCTGCAAAGCCAAATGGGCGCGGGAGATGCTTCGTCCAACCTGGCATCTAAGCTACCGACCAAGTCGAAGACCCACAAGATGTACATAAGACCAATACGCTGCTCCGGCCTTATATGCGCTCCTGAGCAATCGACAGAAGCGGCGACTGCAGGCCCAGCAGAATTTGACAATACGGACCATTGTCGGTGCGGGTCGCTACGTCCGGAATGACGTCATAGCGGCCAACTTAAAGATCGAGAGCCTTGACGAATTTGTGGTCAAGTTGGCGTGCTGCATATTCGACCACGCTGACAACGGGCCACATGAACACCTGAACGGCTTCGCGCCGTTACACACACAGCCCTCGGACGGGCGACCCTATCTAAGAGAATTCCTCTCTATATAGATTAGGGAGTCGAGTAAACCCCCTCAATGCCGCAGACAGGCCAACATTAAGTAAACCAGGAACAGAAAAAGTTGATAACCTCCTTTTGCTTATAGATTAACCGATTGCAGAAAAAGCCGCTAATAAAGTAAACATCACCTTTAACATCAAAGGCACCCAGGACCGGCACGCTGTAGTGTGCCGTGAAGAATGCTCGGGTAAAGGGGTGTACCCCGAGGCCCGAAACCTGCTGGGCAGAAAGCCCACGCAGAAGACAACACGAAGGTCGCAATTTGTCAAGTTGCGTCCGGACCGCACTCTCCGCTGGTCACGTCAGCCGGTCGTCGACTTCCGCCCGGGAGGAAGAAGTACAGCGCGTCGCTTCGCAGTACGCGCCGTGGGTCGAACTCGGCTTGCGTCGAGCTTCTAGGACGCCCCTGATCCCTCCCAGGACGACGCATACTTTACGCTGCGTGTCATCTAATATGCTGGGAAGCGAGCTCCGGAGGCCTGGGGTGCTGCTATCAGGAGAGTGCGCGCCTGTTCAAGACATCGACTCTGCGTCGAGATCCGTCTCCGCGGGACCTGGAAGTCACTGACCCTTCGCCAGATCCCTTCCCAGAGGCGCGAGATACGCCAAGTATACCTAGGAACCAGCCTGGCCATCACTTAGAGCTAAGTAGGAGCATCTGAAGCCCAGAGTGCTGCTATCAGGAGCGCACACCTGTTAGCATGATTGGCTATGCGTCGAAACCCGTCCTCGGCGAGACTCCGAGGGGCTTCGAGATTGCTGACCCTCCGGAAGCACCTACCTAGTGGCGCGCAATACGCCAAAGAAGGTAACCATTAATGCCGTCCTGTACGGCTCCCAGGACCGGCTCATAGAAAAGGGCTATGATGATTGCCCGGGTAATGGGGTATGCCTCGAGGCCCGAAATCTGCAGGGATGAATAATAGTAACCCTTCGCAGCTACAAGTCTCTCGTCAACAACGTTGTAAAGATTGGGAGTGTGTCGACGAGGGTCGCGTACCTGATACTCAGAATCACCAAACGGTATTCGCTGAAGGTCATACAGGTCTACGCACCAACCTCGACACATCCCGATGAGTAGGTGGAGGAAATATATGAGGATATTTCTAGAGCCATGCATTCCTCCAAAACCCAATACACGGTGTTGATGGGAGACTTCAACGCAAAACTAGGCACAAGAGAAGGCGGTGAGCTGAAGTTAGGGAAATTTGGAGTAGGGCAACGGAACCGTAGGGGCCAGCAGCTGGCTAACTTTATGGAGAAAGAGGGACTCTTTATGATGAACTCTTTCTTCTAGAAGCGGCCCCACAGGAAGTGAACCTGGTCGAGCCCCGACGGTTCGACAAAAAATGAGATTGACTTCATTATGACGACCAGACGCCAACTGTTCAGTGATGTCTCAGTGATCGCAAGGGTGAAAACTGGCAGCGATCACCGAATGGTTAGAGGCACACTGAACCTAAACGTTAAGTTGGAGAGGTCTCGTCTAATGAAGTCAACGCTCCGTCCCCCTCGTGCTCTAATCCAGAATCCCGAAACCTTTCAGCTCGAGTTACGTAACCGCTTTCAGTGCCTAGAAGATTGCAATGCAGTGGACGATATGAATGACAAGCTCGTGGAAACTGTCCATGCGGTCGGAGCTAAGTTCTGCAATAGCCGCCGCAGAAGAACACAAAAACTCTCCGATCACACTCTTAATCTCATGGCTGTTAGACGGGAGATGAGGCTGCAATCGTCAACAGATTTGACAGCATACAGGCAACTGAACAGACAGATCTCCAAATGCATGTCGCGAGACTTACGCAACTTTAATACTGCTCGTATTAAAGAAGCGATCGAGCGGAACCAGGGCTCCAAAGTCTTTGCCAGAGATCTGTCTGCTAGAAAGAGCCAACTGTCAAAGCTGAAGACTGAGTGTGGCAGCATCGTTTCCGGGACACCTGAGATTTTGAGTGAGATTGAGAGATTCTATGGGCAGCTGTACACATTATCGTTGGAGCCACACGCAAGTGTGAGTAACGATCTAAGAGCAAGTCTTACCCGACACTATTCCGATGATATCCCGGACGTCAGTCTGAGCGAGATTAGAATGGCTCTCCAGCACCTTAAAAACGGCATGGCCCCAGGCGAGGATGGAATTACAGCGGAGCTTCCGAAACCCGCTTTCGAACACCGGTACTTGAAGTCCTTCAGAAACTCTTCAATTCCGTCCTCCATGTTGGCACTACTCCGGAGGTGTGGAGCAGAAGTGCGGTGGTCTTGTTCTTTAAGAAAGGCGACAACGCTCTCTTGAAGAACTACAGACCGATTTCCCTTCTGAGCCGCGTTCACGTGATGTTTTCGAGAGTCATTATGAATCGTCTCGCACGCAGACTCGACGACTTCTAGCTTCCCGAACAAGCCGGTTTCCGAAAAGGCTTCAGTACCATAGACAGGCACTATGCTCGAAGTTGTTGACGAGTACGTTTATCTGAGACAAATAGTCCGACTAGGTAACTCCAACTTCGACCGAGAGGTCAATCGACGGATTCAACTCGGTTGGGCAGCGTTCGGGAAATTACGACACATCTTCTCGTCGTGTATACCTCAATCTCTGAAAACTAAAGTGTACAACCAGTGCGTGTTACTAGTGATGACTTACGGATCTGATACGTGGTCCTTCACTGCTGGCCGTATGACGACGCTCAAGGTTACTCAGCGAGTTATGGAGAGGGCTATGCTCGGAGTTTCTCTGCGTGATAGACTCAGAAATGAGGATATCCGCAGTAAAACCAGAGTGACCGACATAGCCCAACGGATTCGTAAGCTGAAGTGGCAATGGACCGGCCATATAGCTCGAAGAACCGATAACCGATGGGAAAGAAAGGTTCTCGAGTGGCAGCCTCGTACCGGTAGGCATAGTGTAGGGCGACCCCCCACTAGATGGAGTGACGACCTGGTAAGACATGCAGGAAGTCGATGGATGCAGGTGGCTCAGGACCGTGCTTTGTGGCATTGCTTGGGGGAGGCCTACGTTCAGCAGTGGACTTGTGGAGGGTTATAATGATGATGATGATGATGATATTGCAACCCACAATAAAGTGTAAATTGTATGTCTATATAATATTGGCACCTGGCAAGTAGAATATCCGACGGAAATGATCTGTTTTTTTTTTTTAATTTTTATTTTTAATAATAAATAATATCCGGTCAAAATTTTAGCGTGCCTTAAAAACATTTTATTTTTTTATTTTTTGTAAAATAATTTAGTGAGCTGGAAACATTTGTATCCGACAAAATAATCTGGCTCATTTATTTTTCATTCTAATAATATTCTAATAATCTAATATTAAATTTAAAGTTATAAAAATTTCGAAATGCCTCAAGGGTATTATTTGAAAAAAAAAATCGTGTCTTAAAAAATATAAATGTTGGTTTAACCCCGCTACTCTCGAACCAGGTCTGCGGCTCTTTGTTTGGGTATTATAGAAGTATTGTACAAGTTTTCAGCGTGCTTCAAATACCTAACCAATAATGTGTGCTAACTCTCGAACTATTATTGTAAATAGTAGTGTAAATAAACTTATTTTAACTAACTTTTATACCTTACTTTTATAACTGCAGTAAATTTAGGCAATAATTTATTAAAAATAAATACAAAATGTACAAAAATGGAGAGAGCTATAAAATAAAAAAAGAGAATAGATCGGAGTATTGCGTATATGTAACAACAGAGAAACGGAAATAACGTGTCAAGGGTTGCGTGAGTGACTCAAAAGGTATCGCCGTCTTAAGATGAAAGGTCAAAGACCATTTGCATAAGAGCTTTTAGTAAATGGAGCCATTGAACGTATCGATCAAATTATTCGCACATCTATCTACCATGCCAGTTAATCAAAATAAGCAGGCACCTGTTAATTTTAAGATTTTTTTGTTTACATAACCAATCGTCTTTCACTTTTGTAGAAATGGTAATTAGATTTTTATCAAAGCATTTTATTGAATAGAACGTTATTAATAAACGCTTGAATTATCATAAATATACAAAGTGTGATTCAAATTGAAAATGTTTATTTGTACTAGCTTTTGATTTCCATGTCAATCGCGTGGAATCAGCACCGTAGAATACAGTATGGAAAATTAAATGGAAAGCGTAATTAAAAATACAAAGGAAGTTATATTTTTATTTCTTATTTATTCGGAAGACGAAAGAGGAAGTACTGGGTATAGTCTTACAACACGGTTTACCAGAAGAGAAAACAAACAATTTACGATTTACTAAAATATTTCCTTTTATTGACATTTGTAGATACGCTTTATATTGAAGTGACAATAGGCAGTGTATTAGTGTTTTGTGGACAGGCGAAGGCATATATTACCAATTATAAATATTCACGTACACCTGTAATGTCTGCAGAGCAAAAGTAATCCTGAAAAAATATCCAAGCAGTATTTCCGTCATAGAGCCAATAGCAGTACATGGACATGGAAATCCAATAGCTCCATTTGCTTCAGATGCACCCTCGCAATCTATTAATATCATATCGGACAAAATCGTCACGCCGCCTGCGACGTCGGAAACCAAAATTAGAGACTTGCCTTTAATGAATGCTTTCCAAGATTTTTAGTCATCGACATAAGTCTTATTTAAACTACTAAATAATTAAATAATAAATACTGTTAGTTAACTTATTAGATGGAACAGATTTCTTACAATTCTTATTAAACCTGAATGAATATATAATAATGATTGTTTAATTTTATTACTTTACCTTAACTTGATCCTTTAGAATTTCATTAAGAGCATGGCAAACTTCACAATAGATTTTTGAAATCATACGGACTGATACTTTAAACAAGTGGTGAAGGCTTCTGTAAGAATCACCAGATGCTAAAAATCGTAGCGTAATGGCAAGACGAAATTTAGTTGGTATAGCTTCTCTGAAATCTGTACCCTGCTTGCATATCATTGGTGAAATTTTCTGGAGCATAAACTCAAAATCAGGATAGCTCATACGGCAGAAGTTATCGAACCCTCCGGATGGTTTTTATAGTTCATAAAATTTATCTTCAATAAATTGTTTGTAACAAATAAGACATAATGTGCATATTGTGGAATAACATGACTGGAACAGATAATGGTAACCGAAATACCAATTAATGTGAAATAATTATATAGTTACTTGGTACGATTTTTATGAATCTTTATGATCCACCATCTTCGTGGTCGTCGAGTTTTACTTGTTTTTGTTTTACTTTGCTTGTATTTCAAATAAAAGTACGTTAAACCAAACGCAATAGCCGACACAAATTCGGTGTCCGCCATGCTTGCGTGTCCGTAGTAGACTGATGCATTCACAAGCATGTAAAGTGTGAACGACTTCTATGTATAGTTGCCGACACGAGTGGTGAGCACAGATAAACTGTGGTGGGAGGTAGGTATACTGTCGGGCAAAATTATTGGATACCTTTATTATTTAAATTCGTAATTTAATATTTTCGGCGACTTTTATGAAAATGTTTACACGAACACATCAACTTTTACTTTGATACAGTAATGTTGCAGATATTCATGTCCGTTATTTTATTATCTACTATAAAGTATTTAATGTATACCTGGTGGTTAGAATTGATTATTTTATTAAGAAGAAGGAAGAGGTGATATGCCTTCCTTAAAATCTGGTGTTGCGGTGCGCCGTACAGTAACTACTGAGACATTAGTCGCCTCAGCAGTTTGTTTATATACGTCTATGATGTTTTTCGCAGTACCTAATTTTTTCATATAACTAAACACTGAATAGAAAATTTGTCGGGATTTTCTATTTAACACCGAATTCTTCCTTCTCTGCATATTTAGACCAAAATCTGAACACTCAAACTATAACAACAAAAATAATTAAAAACAAGAAATAACAAAAACAGTTAATAACAAGGAATACACAAACAACAATTAACAACGAGCTGACAAAAACAATTAAGGAATATAAACTTATTAAAAAAGTTATCATTAAAATTATTGCTCTAAAGTGTACGGAAGCCGAATGATACGTTCAAAACCAATAGACGACGAGAATCGACTAATGAACCAATCACGTTGAACGTCAGCGTGGTCAACGTCGTATCGACCAATAAAAAGTGTGCTCACGACTTGTGTCGGCAGTTATATATTATATTCATACTTATGTGTTATATATTATACTTGCTATATATGCATATGACTTATATGTTATATTCATGCTAAGCGAGATTTGTGGACGCTTGGTACTTGTAGTGGTTAATTCGTTCAAGTTGTAGACGCTTGCCAAGCATGGAAATGCACCTTTAAATTCCCTGCAGTTTGGGGATTTCATCACATGTTGGCATTGCTGAACATGTGTAAGTTACGAGGTGACACGAGTTGACTGGGGTGAAAGGGAAGGGTAGAGTGAGCATAAGTACAATAATACCGAAAGCGCTGTTTCGTACCGAGCTAGATAGAAAGAGTTGAGCGTTCCCGCGATTTGTGACCCTATAGACAGCGAGTTATTTATTATATTAATTTATTATATATAGTATATTAAGTTTCACTACTGGTTTTATGTTTAGGTATTTTCATCATATTTTTATGATTATTGTTTTAGTTAGCTGTACTAACACGATGGAGCGTGAAGGTATCGTTAGTACTATCGTCTGTCTTCGTTTT
This sequence comes from Parnassius apollo, assembly GCA_907164705.1. Taxonomy (NCBI): domain Eukaryota; kingdom Metazoa; phylum Arthropoda; class Insecta; order Lepidoptera; family Papilionidae; genus Parnassius; species Parnassius apollo. The sequence goes on along the minus strand of CAJQZP010001593.1, from coordinate 2,294,003 downwards.
CGGGAGCGTATATATATATATATATATATAACATAATTAACGCACTTTGAGAAAGTAGTTTGTTAAGAATCGTTTACTGAATCAATTCCTATCATTTTTAATATAGGTAATTTTTATCCCAAAAATAATTAAATCTACGTAAATTACAGTCACATTAAATCTGTACAGTCAAAACAAACTGAAATGGACCGTAACTTAAGGCAATAAGACTTTTAAGAGTGCAGTTTTATTTGTATTATTACTAATTCTGTCATTCAATAAAAATAAAGAAAAATGAACTTTATTTCAAGCATGTTAAAGTCTTTGCGTTCGTGGATTTGTACTGTGACAACAACATTCTTCCTGAATTAGTATAACTAATTTGATAAATCATCAGTGCATAAAAATGTTTAACTAAAATTCAGTGTATGTATTATGATTATAACATAATATACTAATTGGGGTGTCAAGGGTGTGCGTTAATTACGTTACATATTGTATATACTGTTAAAAGCAGCGTAATAGTTTATATTCGCCCCACGGGCAAAGGTCCTAGCACAAAACAAGCTTTTTTTCATATTTCTAATAATAACAAAATTTTAAATACATATATATAATATAATATCACGTGATTCGAACTAACTTATACTTAAAAAATAAACAAAGAAAAGGAGGTCGCCTTGCACCTCATTTTAAATAATTACAATTTTGTGAATGTTATTATTTACTTCGAATTTTTTTATATGCAATTTTATGTTTCGTTTTAATGATTATAATATAAAAATCATACTAATTCGGCATTGATAAAAATACTTCTAAAATAAAACAAACATCGTTCAAAGTAACCTGCACCGCCTAATGTTTCAAGCTAAGCTGCGGTTAAGTTTTAGCGTAACGGAATTTCAATTTAAGCTGCATTTTAAGTCCCAACCTACGTGACTCAAAATTGTTGGTTTTATTCAATTTGCATTTTTTCTTACTCCATTAGAATTTGACGCACTGCAGTCTGCATTTGCATAAAAGCGACCATTGTCTTCAGCTTGAACTACATAAAAATCAACAGTTACGGTGCAATTACTTACATGCTGTATGTAAATAACATATAAAAAGGATTTTCTATTCCATCACAATAAAAGTAAGAAAACTATAACATCTTTCTTAAAGTAAAAAAAAATATTTTTGGATTTACTCTCCACCTCCAGAAAATTAAAAGTAAATAAAATTTTACTAAAAACAGGGCGCACCTTAGGATTAAACTATGCCCAACGCTGAACTATCGAAGGGTGTCAAGTTAAAATACAATTTGTTTTTTCGTGGTAAAGCCATGCAGCTGTTTTAGTAGTATAGTTGTAGTATAGTGTAATGTGTCGAATTGACCGGGGAAAGACCACACTCTTACAGAATACCAGCGTAAAATAGCAGCTCAACGCTGCTGTGATTCATATGGTGAGTGTAGAGAATAGGAGAACCATTTTAATGGAAACGAGGCATTTTAGTTCTCGCGGGTGGTAAAGCATCTACATTTTGATTCTTAATCGAACATAGATGTGGAATGCCTATGGCCTACAGCAACTACTTACCATACCAGTCCACCTTGACTGAATGCTCGTATGTCACTCTTATCCTATAAAAAACTTATTTCCAAAATCTGTTTTTGCGAATTGTACCATAGCTACAACACTTGCCATGTACATTGTCAATGTCAGTTTTTGTTATTATCCGTTGTTATCAGGAAAATACTGCTGCACAACTCCAGCCTTAATTTCCCTCTGTCGCCTCAATACACTGCAAGGTATTGCGATAATTATAGATTTTTGTTTACTATCAATAATCAAGCTTTTTCTCGAAACAGTAAATTGAATAACTAGGAAATCTATTAACAATATTAAACTAGCCGTTAAAAATTAGACGGTTGTCGTTCATCGTTGAATATTCGTAGATAAAAGGCGAGGAACGTTATTGCATTCAGCAGCGTTAAAGCGATTAATTATAGTGGTATGTAAAATTAGTGACTTGTGAAAAGGGGCAGTCGGCGGTGTGCGGTACCTCAGGGTTCCGGCCCTGGACGGCGCTAACTCAGCGATCCATGCTCCAACATTTTATTCCTTTCATGGGGCTTTAAAATTAGCGACGAACAAAGGATAGTTCATAGGTGAAAAATTCAAACACTGAGTAAAAATTCATAGGTAGATTTTCTTCAGATGTATCTATTTGAAAAATAAACATATAGGCGGTATATATAAAATGTTTGTAACTTTTTAACAATATTCTTCATCACCACTTATCACCTGGTGTTAAGTGGTGTTGAAGCCCTAGATGGTAAATCACACGGTATTAGCGTAATGAAAGCCTATTCACTCTTGCCTTGAACACACCCAGATCGTTACGTTATTCCACTGCATTGCTGTGCTCTTTACGAAAGACGAGTCAAATCGTTTGATTTGAATTCGTAGAATATTGACAGCAAGAATGTTAAGATCCGGCGACCGCATGTTTCTGTGCAGACTCTCCGAAATGAATCCTTTACATCACCGTGAGGCTTCTTATTTTGCACCTTTGTTCGAGGTATACAAGTATATTTTTAACGAATTCAAGTTTGTTTAGTTGTAGTTTAGGTCGGTTGTTTTAACAAAATAAGCCTCTCTACTGAATTCAAAGCTGCTTGAAGATATTTTACAGCACCATGCCATTTGTGACCACGCATGACCGGACTTGCTCTCTATATAAGGAAAGAAGCTGCCTCAGCGAGGAATACCGTTACACCCTTGTAACGATACGTAATTTTCTGGCGGTTACTTTGGCTTTTGATTTAAAGACGTGAAGGAATGATGGCTTCGTAACACAGTGGCTAAGCGTTTGGTCGCGGCACTACAGGACCGCGAGTTAGAGTCCTGCATGAAACCAATAGAAATAGAAATAGAAACTTTTTTATTCAATGTAGATTATAAAAATACTTATTGAAAGTCACTTTTTTAATTTACCACTGGTTCGCAAAAAAAACCTCTGTCCTGGGAAGAACCAGCAAGAAACCCAGCGGGACTGTTTTTTTAATAATAGCTTACAATCATGTTTACAATCAACAACACAAGACAAATTAGAAATAGCTTGGTAGCGATCACCCTTCCCAGGGGTTATTATCATCTATAAATTCCTTAATATTATAATAACCCTTTTTATACAAACTTAGTTTAATAACATTTTTGAACTTTGTGTATGACAAATTTTGTATATTTTCTGGGATTTTGTTGTAAAAGCGTATACATCGCCCCAAGAATGAATTACTGACTCGGTGGATTCGAGTAACTGGTACTACCAGCTTGTGTCTGCTCCTAGTATTTACAATGTGCCTATAAATAATTGTTTCTAGTCCGTATGTGTACCCTTGTACAATTTATGTGTGTAAGCTGACGACGAGGGTGACGTTTTTTGAAATGAAAAAAGTTTTCCGCGCAAATTTAAGTTCCGAAAAATCTCAACCCATAATAACTGAAAGCGTCGTTGTACTTTAAAGGTACTTATCTGAATGCAGAAGCCAGGGCTACCTTTGACCTCCCCCCCGAACGGGTTCCCGCCTTGTCGTGGCGGGGGGACTTAGTAGCCGTGGCTTGGTCTCCCATGGTGAACAAAGAGGAACCCACGTGGCTGGCCCGAGGTGAAGGTGGGGTGTACTCCGAGTGGGCTGGGGAGCCCTTCGGATGTGTGCTGGTGGACTGCAGCGAGTGGGGACTCCGCAACCCTCTACCGCTGCAGCCGAGGTGGAGTCGCGGAGGAAGAGGAGTGTTGGTATGGCGATGCGCCACTCGCCCTATCCTCCGCGACTCAAACGGGACCGCAACGTTGATGCGGTGGTGATGGGGCTGCGGGGGGAGAGGATTGTCGTAATTGCGAGGCGCCGCTCTCCCTATCCTCTGCAGCCGAATCTTGGTTGGCGGCGGAGCCATAGACCAGATCCGCCGCTGGGGTCGGGAAGGCTAGTAATTCTAAGTGCTCGTTTTTCCTGGCTCCATGGCCTTAGCGCATCGGACGCGGGGGCGTCTGTTGCGCAGATGCAGTTGGAGGCCGTGGAGGAAGGCGTGCCATGTGTTCTGGTGCGCCTTACTTGGGAAGGAGAACGGGGAGGAATATTCCTGGAGGTGCTGCCATGGGGCGGCAGTCGCTGGTAGGGCCGCGGAAGTGTGCGAAAGCGTTCCCGTAGCCCTGCCAATATGCGACGAAGGTGGAACACCATGGGGTTTTAGTCGGTGCGAGTCCGACATAACCCGTCCTTGCCCCCGCGAGGCGAGTATGCGTAGGCATTTCCCCATGTTAAAAAAAAGGGCTACCTTTGACCTGGCGAAGAGACATATTTTCGACATTCTTGACTGTCTGCAGTGAGAGATCCACACGCTTAACCACAGCATCACTTTCAGACTACATTTGATCCCGACTTGCCTGAGCATTCGTCTGGTGGATCATCACAATTGTGTTGTCGTCTTCGTTCCAAGTATTAGGAAATTATTAATATGCAGCAAGAAAAGAATTGCAGACAGAACCGACCCCATAGGTAATCCAATATTAGTCATCAGAGGGATGGACGAACAGTCCTCGATCACAGCTTGAAAAGACCGTTCACTCAGAAAGTCCTTCGCCGAAAAAATCACATCAGGGAATGAAAGCTTGCCCAAAAGGCTAGCGTGTCAAACCGTGTCAAAGGCCTCCAAGACATCAAAGGAAACAGCAACTGCTACCCCTCTGCTCTCGAGGGCCTCTCCCATATGTAAGTGGCAAACGCTAGCAGAATGCACTACATAATCTTACGTAGTATATTATGCCAAATGAACAATTATTCAAGTAATTACAAAAATGAAAAAAAAAAAAAACACTTAAGCAACATATTCGATATAACAACTTTATTTCCAGCTTAGTAATAATAATTTATTTCTTAATATTTGTCTTAAAATATGTGTGGTATTTGGATTTATTAACTGTTTAACACTTTTAAATATTTATTTCGTTAAGCTTAAATTTCATAAATGATATTAATACAACTGTAACTACAATCTCCTTTTGAAGAAAACATTATAAACGTCATGAAATATTTTATGGCCTCTCTTTAATCTTGCTGTGGTTTCTGCTCCAGCCAGCTATGAACTTAATTTTCGTCCTACATTTTCGCTAATGCTTTTTATTAACGTTGATAGTTATTATGAATTCTGTGATCAACAGTTTATTTTATTTAGCACTGATTATTTGTGTTATTTTAAACCGTAATTAAATTTTTTATGTACTTTTTATGCGTAAATTGTATTTCATTCTGTTATCATTTATTAGAGGTAACCGCTAGGTAACTCAAGGACTTTATTTAATTTTTTAAAGTGAAGACCTAGTGTTACCAGTTATCTCTAATCAAATTAAAAAGGTAACCGCTAACACTAAGACTTCACGTACTTAAAATTGAAATGAAAGTCATAAAATAATTTTCTATTAATAGAGTTAATTTTACGGATTTTATTGCGTATATTAACTCTCTTTACATTACCGACATTTCAAGCACTTTATAGCATCCAGGCGACTGACGTGTACGACGTCCCAATGTCATAGAATCACGGCTACCTCCAGAATAAAATTATAAATTTTACGCACTATGAACCTGTTACTACAGGTTCATACTTCTACAAATTATTTGTGCTCTCTGAAACAGAGATTTTCTCACGATAGCTAACTGTAAAGGATGGCGGTGAGATTACCATCTAGAAAAGCTAAAGGATTATTTGAATGTTAATTCATTGTGAACTGAATTTCGGCATTTATGGAGTTAAGATTGTCTAAAAATTTACTTACTTTATCTAAAAGTAGAATTGTTAAAGTATCGTCCATGGGTGATGTAAAATGCTCAAAACGTCGGATATATAAGATAAGTTATTATATGTGATAAAATCCATAAAAAATTGTTATATTTGAATGTGTAGTGCTCGCGTAAACATAAGATATCATTATAATTTTTTATGTTTTTTACAAACAAAATTAAAAAACATTTTAAATTCCTGTAATCAAATGAAATCAATAAAATAAAGCAACACAATAAAATTTGTTAAATGTATTGGAATAAAGGTGTATTGCTTGTAAATCTAGATATTTTTAAATCAATGATTAAGTATTTCCTGACAAGGTTTCCGTTCCGCTGAGACACCGATCCCGAGACCGGTGGAGACGTTCGCAGGTGTTTTACGAGAGTATTTTATATTTCACGACAAAAATTAAAAACAATTTATTATTCTTATTAAAAACAACTTTTAACTGAAACTTGAACTTAGGAACTTTTAAAAAATTTACTTACTCCTTAAAACGTAACGCACCTGCAATTTCCCTGGTGTTGAAGCTGATCATGAGCGGTGAGCGACACTTATTCTTAGATGAGTCACATTCTCGTTTGCCCCCTCTTCTATAACAAAAACAAGAACAAAGAATAGAAAGAGGTTTTTGAGTTACAGCTTTGTACCTACATGAACAGAATAGATTAACTTCGTATCGTAATAATAATACCTCTATTTTGTGCCTGTCTGTTTTAGGCTTTTTACTGAAATCTACATATGTGTAGCATAAAATTGGTGGAGGATTTACATGATAATTATGATGACGGTGTAAAATCTACAACTAATAAAAGAGACAAAAAAAATTGACGCACTGTCTGCGTTTGAATTTCGAAGTGCACAACGGACCTGCTTACTTAGAAAATGAAGTATCTTCCAATCTAAGAATGTCCATCTTATATCACTTTTTGCTATTACAGAATTTGTTCCTCTTTTTTCATATGTCTTTAAAAGGCCACGGCTGGACATAAGACTCGGCGGTAGTAGAGGAGATGTTTCCCGTCACCGGTCGGAGTATTATAGGTTTAATAAAAACCTGATGATGATGCAACGGGAGCGTCATTTGTTCTACTGTAAATTTTAATAAGTCGATATATGATTAAAGAAAGAAAGTAAACGGTATGGTTATACCGCTGTTTGTTTAGATGTCATAAAATTCATCCTGCTTTTTCCGCAGTCACCTCATGTGACTCCACGGGATAAAATGTGGTGAGCAATACATGAATTCATTACAATATAGCAGACAAAGAAATTTAATTTGTTGTTTTTACTATAACGTTTTGTTAACTTCTTACTACAAATAAATTCATAATCAAAACATGATACAAATAAAATATGTACATTAAGAGTATCTCTTCAATTTTTTTTTTTTTTTGTTGAATTTCACAAAGAACTAATTCATAAAATTCTGAATTCAATACGTTCCGATTAGTCTTACTGTAGAACTTTCAAATTATATAGATATTTCAAAATGTATGCGAGCATGTATGCGTAGGTATATGGATGTGGAAGAGGTGAGAAATGTATGTCAGGATCGTGCTAAATGGAAGTCTGTAGTCTCTGCCTACCCCTCTGGGTGACAGGCGGGAGTGTTTATGTATGTATATGTATTTCAAAATGTTTTTGTCGCTAACTTATCCTGAAGTGTAAATGTCCTTAAAGTGCCTTTTACGTATCCACCAGGCATCCAATCACATAAACACCTTTGTTGTATTTTAGATTCGTCTTGCTTTATTTATTTGAAAGCAAGTTTAGATTATATATATATGATATATATATATATATATATATATATATATATATATATATATGCTTTATCTACGCACGTTCACCTATAATCATTATTTAAGAATGACAGTTTGACTCAGCACTGCCTATCGATAGATTAATACCTAATCTGTCGATAATACTAATACTAATTACTAACGCACCACCTGTTTTATTATACAAAGATAATTTATATACATATATTTATTTTAATTTTAAATGCTAAACGATCAAAACCAAAATAACGTTCATAAAACTTTAGAGGTGTAATTTTAATTTCCTAATGATAAGCGTCTTATTGTTTGAGCCTTATTTTTTACATACTTCTACTTCCTTCATGATATATTAGCCTTTTACATTCTAAGTCATAAGCCTCTACTATTACAAGAAGGATTTTCCATAGTCGTCTCGCTTGGCATTCGGACAATGTCTAGCACCTATGACGCTGCACTCTGTCTGCGTATTTTACATCTAGCGTTTACGGGATGGTATACTACCATCTTTCAGAGGCCATATTTGGAATGCAACAGCTTAATCTTATTATATAAGCTCTTGCTTAGTAGTTCTTTTGGTACTACGATTTTTTTCTCAGTATTTTCAATATTATTTTTATAAAAATGAAATATTTTTGCTAATAGAGAGTCATCTACTCTCTAATACACACATCTGCTTAATGCGGTATAACATACCTAACGTGAATGTTTATGGTACTTGACGGGTCATCATGCAATGTCGTCAATAATTTTATCACATTTCAAGACAGTCGGCATGAAAACGGAAGAGTGAAGAACAGAAGTGAGAGTGGTGAAGATATCTCGGAGCTGTTATATAATTCTTTTTTCCTTTACTTTATTAAAGGGGTGGATATGATGAAGATATACGAGAAAGGATGAATAAGGGTCACAAAGAAGTGTTCTAAAATGTGTTGTTGTTGTTTGATGATTTTTTCCCATACTTCAATAGGCCGTAACCTTGATTAGATAACATAGGTGACATAAGCAGACGCTTAATAATTTGATCAACAATTTATTCGCCATTGTCCATTTTACCAAAATAGCACATTCTATTTTTATGCCTATTTTAGACTATGCTGATGTATGCTATACTAAAACTACCGTGGAGTAATTCAGAATTTATGCATTAGCTTCATATGGTTAACATAAATATGACCATCTATTCCTATTTTAAAATCTGATAAAGTGCTCATAAACTCTCTACCTTATTGTAAACAATTTGATCTGAAAATCGCCCAAGGTACTTCAAGAAACAAATTAATTATCAACCCTAATTTGCTTTCAGTCTACTGCTTATTTTTGCACTAACTCCATTTTATAATGAGTCATTTACAAGAATATAACTTTTACTATTATTGGCGCATTGCTGCCGCAGAAGAAATAATTAGGGAAATATGGTACTAAATTTGATTATAATTAGGAATGATAATACATTCATTGAAGTTGACTAATTGTGACTTTCAAATTTTGTCGGTGCGATATGCGCGCCACCAACAGTAAGTTGATTGTACTATGCCTATAACCTTTGCGCAAGTGCAGGCAATAAGTTGACAAAGTTTCATAGCAATCTGATGAAAAAACAAATATTATTTTTTAAATATTAGATTATCGATCTTCACTAAATATTAATTTATTATAATATTAAAATATATTTATAAAAATGTTATTTAATAATTAGATTTTAATCAATTTAAAATAAACAATACAATTTCATTTCACGTTTGGTTTTTCAGATAGAAATCGCCCAATGTTTGTAGTTGTTACAATACCGGAAAAATTTCATAAGCCAACTGTGTTGAAAACTTGTCATAAGTTTTCCGTTCAACTTTTGTTTTAAACGCAATAAAGAGTTATTTATCTATCTATTCTTTATGTATATCTTTAATCATAATATCTATGCATATTTTTCGTGTCCTTTAATTTAAAACAATCTGCATCCACTGACATTAATAGTTATCCGAATACTTTATTGTTTTGAGAAATTCCTCCATTTTTGTTTGAGTTTATATGTGGTAGAGCCATGCTGCAGTTATATTAGTAGTATAATTGTAGCACGAATGGGTCGGCTTGACCGGGGAAGGACCACGCTCTTACAGAATACCAGCGTAAAATGGTAGCTTAATGCTGCTGTGTTTCGTATGGTGAGTGTAGAGAACCGGAGACTCTTTTTACTGGAAACGAGGCACTCCATCTTAGTCCACACGGGTGTGGACTAAGATGGAGTGCCTCGTGGTAATCGAGGATAGATGTAGATGTCTATGGGCTATCATCAGGTGGACTGTGTGCTCGTTTGTCATCCTATCCTATAAAAAAAAGATTCTTAGCTAGCGTCAGCGCTTACGTTCTCGAGGAGGTCTTGCGGAGCTAATGTTTGTGTCCAATACTAAGTTTCGGAAAAAAATGAACTGTCATGTTTTTCGTAGCTGATTATGCCTGCATGTTAATTGTAGCTTCTTCTTTTTCGTCGGCCCATAGAGGCCCAGTGCTGGACAAGAGAAATTTGCCTTAATTGTTACGCTAGACAGCCGTATTGACTGTCAGGGTCGAACACACCTCTGACGCTACTCACGTGGTCGGTCTTTTACGTCTTTTCTAAATGACTAGGTCTATCGGAAGCCATAATATCCTCTTGATATATGCCATATTCGCCTCTTATGATACACACGAACAAAACGTGATGATAGACACTCTTATCGTACCACCACACCACGAGGTCAACCGACGCATTCAACAAGGCTGGGCAGAGTTCGGTAGATTACGACAAATTTTTGATAATATAGGCTCTTTAAAATCTTTCACTTATCTTATTAAATGTTATTATCAACATGTTTGGCTTTACATTATCAATTTTGGATAAACAATAAAATTCGATATGATTAATGAGTTCATGGTCGATAATATCCGCTTACAACTCGACTGGGCAGCGTTCGGGAAATTACAACACTTCTTGTAGTCAGGTATACCGATAAACTTAAAAGCAAGATTATCAATCAGCGCGTGTTGATAGTGAGATGGCTTATGGATTAGAGACGTGGTTCTACACTGCTGACCGTATGGGGAAGCTCAAGATCGATCAGCAAGCTATGGAAAGGACTTTGACTCGGGGTTTCTCTGCGTGATAAACTTAGAAATTAGGATACGTGCAGTAGAACCATAGCGGCCGACATAGCTCAATGGATTAGTAAGCTGAAGTGGCAGTGGGTCGGCCATAGCTCGAAGAACCGACAACCGATAGGGAAAAAGGTTCTCGAGTGGCGGCCTCGTACCGGTAGGTGAAGTTTAGGGCGACCACCCACTAAATGGAGTGACCACTTGATAACACATGCAGGAAGTCGAAGTATGTAGGTGGTTCAGGACCGTTCTTTGTGGCGTTCTTTGGGAGAGGCCTAGGTTCAGCAGTGGCCTTGTGAAAGGTTTTAATGAAGATTAATAATAAATGATCTTGAATGCATAACAGCATGTAAAACATTTCTGAGGCTCACCTTCAACTTCTTTGTATACTTCTTCAAAACTGAACCGATTCCTTTTTTATGAACAATAAAAACAGGACTGTAGCTAAGTCCGTATATTTATCCCTTATTTTTTAAGTTCGATAAAGTTTGCTAAATGTCTATCAACGGTCTTAGAAAATTGGTATTTTTGATGGTACCTGTTTTTGAAATAATTAATGTATGAAAAGTAAACACAGAAACATGGTAGTGGCAGATGTAGATTCTGTTGATTTTTCTCTATTGTTATTATTAAGCGAGAAAACAGAGAAATACGTTAGCTCCTGTTTCAGTTTTTTTAATGCTTACTATAAGCACTGGGCTTGATTACAATCCTACCTCGATTTTATGTTAGATATGTTTGGACTAAACTCCACCCAGATATCTTTTTAAGGGTGGGTTTGACGAAATACCTATATATGTCGACGCCAGATAGTCGACAGTCAACCCTATTGCATTTCTTATAAGGCGCTTAATATAATGTTAATGTATAGAGTCATACACCAACCGTACAATCAACCAATCACACTGCACAAATACTCAACCCGTCATTCCCCACACCCGACACTCACATTCGTTCTCACATTCCCATTATAACCTCCTAATAAACAAGACACAAGCAAAATACCCACAAGAATAATGTAATTAATAAAACCAAATTCAATCGAATAAATCTGTGAGAAGATGTACGATATCTTTCTTTTCACCGCGAACAAAAAATGGCGACCGTGACAGGATCCTGGTAATAAACGGGTTTTTGCAAGCACGTGGGATAACGGATGAAGGACACTACAACGCCACGTCGTGCATCGCAGTACCTAGATTGCCTGTATATTATAAAGCGAGGAGCGTACCGTATTGATTTTTTACTAATTGTTCATTCATTTATTCAACTATTTTAAATCTATTGGAATAGATATTTTCACCCAATGGAGTCTAAAAACGATAACGTTAAATTTTTGAAGGACCTAATTACTAAACGTAGTAATATTAACGGTCGTTTAAAAATTATATCGATGAAGTACAAGCCCAAAATAGTTTATCCGACTTAGATATATGGAAAATTGAGATAAAATTATCTAGATCTGAGGAAGAGTTCGACGAGTTGTAGGCACAAATCGAGTCTTTACAAGTCCCCTCCATAGAATCCGAGTTAGCTTTATGCGACGTTATTGAACAAGATTTTGACCACTATATAGCCCTTGCGAAAACTATATTAGCAAATCATTTACCACCCAATCTTAACGAGTCTAATTCAACTGACCACATTTCTTGTTGTGGTGATAATCAAGGTTTTATGGGGTTCAAGTTACCTGTTATTAAAATATCAAACTTTAATGGTACCTACTATAAATGGCTTGAGTTTAAAGAAACCTTTAATTCGCTGATTCAAGCAATAATAAAATAAAAAATATCTACAAATTTCACTATCTTAATTCTTATCTGGAGGGAGAAGCTGCTCGCGTTATTAGCAATTTAGAAGTTACAGATAAAAACAATATTCAAGCCTGGAAACTCTTGTGCGAACGCTATGATAATAAGCGTCAATTAATTAATAACCACCTAACTGCTTTATTTAACTTCGAAAGCGTACGAGAGACCGATAAGTCATTGCGGTACATAATCGATCACGTCACCAAAAACTTACGCGTTCTCGATACGCTTGGATTACCTACTGACAAGTGGGACGTCTTAATAATTTACATGGTCACAGCAAAATTAGATAAAAGCACTATTTACAAATGTGAAGAGCATAGGAATACGTTGTCAGATATTCCTAATCTAAACGAGTTTACATTTTTAAAAAATCGAGCGGATGTTTTAGAGACTGTCAGCCGTAGTAAGCAAGATAAACTTTCTACTTCTTATAATAGTATTAAACAATTTGCCTCTAGTAGCGGTTCGAACAAGGCTCAAACTAAATCCTTTTTGTCAACATCAAATAGCGATTCGAAACGTAAATATCATTGCCTAGTCTGTAGAGAAAATCATTGCTTATTTGAGTGTGCTACGTTTAAAGCTAAGTCACCTGAAGAAAGGCAGCTTACTGTAACATCATTAGGTTTGTGCGTCAATTGTTTGAGACCCGGGCACGATGTTGAGAAATGCACTCTTCCAGGGCACTGTCGTTCTTGTAAAAAACGACATAACTTAACTAACTAAGAATATAAAACCCGAATCTAGTTTGTCAACTGTACAGTCACCTATCGTTATGTCCACCTTGTCTGGTTCATCTCAAGTTCTGCTGTGTACCGCTAGTGAGCTTGTGTCAAACCCAATAACTAATGAAATAGTGTCACAATGTTTTGCCTAATAATACCTAAAATTTCTGAGGAAATTCCTAAGTCAACCTTTGATATAAAAGGCCTAATTAAATCTAATTTTACTCTAGCTGATCCTAGCTTCTATGAATCATCCCCTATTGATATGCTCATCGGTAGCGACCTATTTTGGGAAGTAATAGGATCTCAACAGCACTCACTGAGTGATAAGGGCCCTATCCTGCGTAGCTCTTAATTTGGATGGCTCGTAGGAGGCTCTATGCTCGTCCAATCGAAACAATGGGTTTTTTTATGTAAATTGTTTAAAAATTCTATTAGCTCCTATCATGCTCATCTAAAGGAATGCGATCTTCCTAACCTAGAGCATCAGGTAGCCCAATTTCGGGAACTGGAAAGTTTTCCCCAATCTAAAACCTACAGTGTAGAGGAAAGGCTTTGTGAAAAGTACTTTCTCGCCACTACTACTCGTTTAGATAATGATCGTTTTTGCGTAGGTCTGTCTCTTCGTGATGATAGATAGTGCTTAAGTGACTCATATCAACCAGCCAAAAAAAGGTTTTTAAGTCTAGAATCACGCTTTAAAAAAAAGCCTACACCAAATTTATTAATGAATATGCCGCTCTCGGGCATCTATCTGAAGCATCTATCCCCTCTGGATACCTACCAACGCCTACTTCCTACCTCATCATCCTGTGATTAAGGACAAGAGCGAATCAACTAAGCTGCGTGTCGCGTTTGATGCGTCGGCTCGCACAACTTCCGGACTATCAGTTAATGATCTCCAAATTGTAGGGCCTACTATACAAGATTCACTATTTAACATCTTGTTAAGATTTCGTCTTCATAGATTTATAATCTCAGGTGACGTAGAGAAAATGTTTCGACAAGTGACGATGAGAGAGGCAGATCGTGATCTGCAGCTTATTTTGTGGCGAAACTATGAAGACGAGCTTCTCCGCATTCTGCGTCTTAAAACAGTGACCTACGGGTTTTCTTCTGCTACTTTTCTTACCACTAGGTGCATTTGGCAACTTGGCGAAGAATTTGCTGACCCTAAAATAAAATCTATTATTCAGAATGACACCTACTGTGACGATATCCTAACGGGGTGTGATTCACCACAAGAATTACGTTATATTCAACGGTCAGTGTCCGATGAATTAGCTAAAGGTTGTTTTCATTTAAGGAAATATAGATCAAACCTACCTGATCTTTTGCCAGATACTAATAGCTCTGAAGGAGGCAATCTAATAATCAGCAATTCCTCTAGCACTCTAGGCATTAGCTGGTGTCCCGCTTCAGATGAACTACATTTTCCATTTCAATTACCTATAAACACTATAGATACTAAAAGATCTATTCTCTCCTGTATTAGTAAAAAAAATATTCTCTAGGACTATTGTAACTATATGTTATTAAACTTAAAATTATTTTACAAAGGTTATGGCTTCAAAAATTAGGTTGGGATGAAACAGTGCCTAATGACATCTACAATTTTTGGAAATCTTTTTCTAATAATAATAATATTTTTACACAGCTTAGAATACCTAGACTAACTCTTACTAATAATAATGTCCTAATTGAAATGCATTTTCTTTGTGATGCTTCCCAGCAAGCTTACAGAACTTGCATTTACCTAAGGTCTATTGATTCAAATGAATCGATTCAAGTTCACTTATTATGCGCTAAAGCACGTGTAGCCCCTTTAAAGGCCACTACAATACCAAGGCTTGAGCTATGCGCCTGCGTATTGGGTGCAAAATTGAGCTCTGCGATCACCACGCCTGATTTCTCAAATCTACCTGAACTAAAACGAGCTCCGTTTTGGCGGCGAAGATTGTGCCTACAGCACCATTTATCGATTTTAAAAAAAATTCATAATTTCATAACAAACAAAGGCTTTATGCAACAGTCTTAAGACTTGTTAAGACTTCTTAGGACACAACTAACACATTCACACACAATCAATTATAAATTGTTCCAATAGGAACGCATTTATTCTAACATTAAGAAGGTTTATACCTCGTAGAGGGACTCCTAAAATAATCAATTGCGGTAACGATCGTAATTCCGTAGCAGCTGCCAAGGAAATATCAACCTTTTTGGAGTCACAACGCGACTCTATTTGTGAATTTGCAACTCGTCGCGGTATAGAGTTTAAGTTCTCTCCCGTGTACGCTCCTCACTTCAATGGGCTAGCTGAGGCTGGGATAAAGTCGGCAAAATACCATGTTAAAGGTGACCTAGACAATTCGCATCTAACTGTTGAGAAACTGTCGTCATTGTTTGCACAAATTGAGGTTATCCTCAACAGCCGAACCTTTTGTCCTCTCAGTCCGTCCCCTAACGACCTACAACCTCTCACCCCTGCTCACTTTTTAATCGGCAGGCCACTGACGTCGCTACCATCACCAGACTTCGTGGACTGCAACACTAATCGCCTCGACCGCTACTAGCGTCTCGAGCAGGCTAGACAACACTTCTGGCACCGTTGAACCAAGGAATATGTTGCCGAGATGCAACAGCGCTCTAAATGGCGCACTAAAAGTAGAGATCTAAAGCTCAATGATCGAAAAGATGACAACCTACCCCCTTTATGCTGGCGCTTGGGCCGCATAGCCAAACTGTTTCCGGGAAGCGACGGTGTTCCTCGAGTCGCGGATATTTCCACGTCTCAGGGAACAATAAAGAGAGCCCTTAATAAGATTTGTCTTCCACTTACTCCATCAGAAGAAACCTGTTAAAAGCTAAATAGAGCTTTCAACGGCCCCGAGGATGCCAGATAGTCGACAGTCAACCCTATTGCATTTCTTATAAGGCGCTTAATATAATGTTAATGTATAGAGTCATACACCAACCGTACAATCAACCAATCACACTGCACAAATACTAAACCCGTCATTCCCACATTCACATTCGTTCTCACATTCCCATTCTAACCTAAATACCAAGAATAATGTAATTAATAAAACTAAATTCAATCGAATAAATCTTTGAGAAGATCTACGATATATATTTTTGTTCACCGCGAACAATATATTTTTTATATATATATATATATATATATATATATATATATATATATAACTAAGGTAACTAATCCTCAAATATTTTACTTCTTGGTCTTACCGTTACTGTTACAGCCTAATAAAGTCCACTGCTGAACATATATGCTAACATCCCCTATAGATTGCCTCATATGGATGTCATATATGGATATTTGCCATAGTTGCCACGCTAGGAAACGGGTTGGCAACGGCATTTTTTATTCTTAGTATCTCCTGCCTATCTACTGGGTTTTATTCTCTGTCGCCTCATACGACACCCACGGAATGATATAGGGTAGTGGATATTTTTACACCGCCACTACACTAGTTTGGTCTTACTTTCAGATAACTTCGTATGCATTTTTCCATCACAAACGTAGTGTAGCCAATACAGGGTATTGTTACCCTAGAGTTATTGTTTAAATGTCAATTCTTTCGTAGTGGTAAACATCTTTTATGTTTTCAACGGACAAATACAATTCGGATTTATTTAATTACACACATAATAGTGAACTCCTAACTGTACTGGAGTTGTGTATTTATTTTTTCTTTAGGTGTCTCAAATAGCCTCGTGGTTGGGGTTTTTTGGGAATCACTAGGTTCTGCGGTTTTGTTGAATTTGGAAGAAGATATAGTAATTGACGGAACAATATAAGGGAAAGTGAGGCAAGACGGGCGAGGGACAAGATAAAGTAATGGCTGTGTTTTGTGACACAAACTTAGCAATCAGCATGAAGCACACGCGTTACACGTGCTGCCGCTGCTACCGTTGTACGGTGAGTCACCAGCATGAAGCACACGCGTTACACGTGCTACCGCCGCTACCGTTGTACGGTGAGTCACCGAAACGATTGGTCGAGTGACAAAGTTAGAGCATTATCTGCCATATGCAAGATAATCTTATTATTGTCAAAGTTTTTACTAAGCGAGACGTTAACATTATTAAATAAAATATCGTAGACAGGTGTGAGTGCCTCTGAGTCATAATTTAGATATTTATAAGGTACATATTTTATTTGAGACGTGGTAGCTAAGATGGTTAACGCTCGCTGTAAATATAACAGAACGCGAGTAATCCGGGTTCATTCCCCCCCGGCACCAATGAAATTGTTAATTGCAATTTTAAGTGCTGATTTACCACGTGCTCGGCGGTGAAGGAAAACATCGTGAGGAAACCTGCATGTCTGAGGAATAAGAAAAAAATATTTTGAAGACATGTGAAGTTCGCCAACACGCATTGGGGCAGCGTGGCGGACACTTCCTTGCCCTAAAACCCTCTCAGAAATGAGGGGAGGCCTGTGCCCAGCAGTGGGACGTATATAGGCTGTAACTTTACTTTACTTTATATTTTATTTATTACTTTTTTAAATAACGTTTCTGACAGTAATTAAATCATTTGAATAAAACAAGAAAGGTTTTGAAAAATATACCGTACCCTATCTTGCCCCTCATATATTTTAAAATCAAAATTTAAGTTTTTTTATCATTTCAGAATGGTTAGTAACTATATAAGAAAGACGGACCATGGTAAATGGTCAGAAGAAGCGATGAAAACACGATAACTGCTTTATTTGAAGACAAAATGGGTTGTTACCTAGGAGAAAAAACATATTCTGCCCCACAGAGGCACAGAGTACGCTAGAAAGAAAGGTGAAAATCGTTTGATAAAATAATCGTGTTTTAAGACAATGTGAAATTACTGCGATTAAGACGTTTTTTAGTCCAGAAATAGCATTAAAAAGAATAAACGGGTAGAAGAAGAGAAACAAGAGAAGAAAACACTGAAAGATGTATCAAGTACAAAAGATAAAGGTAAAGGAAATCTGACAGACAAACTACAAGAAAAGAAACAAAATAAGTAGAAATATAGTCTTCATCAGAATAAGATGATACGGAAAAAGAAAACTTGAATCCTGCATGTTTGTAAAATATTTTTGAAATCAGTGGTAAGATGTATAAGATATGGTAAAAAGACTCATTGCTGATGTGTCGATTTACAAAATGACGACCATGAAGTCATATATATATCTACTCCACTATCAACCAATAAATAATTATAAGTTGTCAGGTATACTCCTCTTGCCCTCGGGGGAACCCCAAGTCGGGCAAGATGGGGAAAAGGGACTTTGTGGGATTCGTTGATCTATTATTTTTAAAAATTTGAATAATTGTTTAGGTATTTGTTAAACTGAAAGACTAATTACCAAAGAATAGTTAGAAATAAAGTTGATGAGTTGATTACAAAAACCTGTGTTTTATTCAATATGAAACCATGACAACCCTTATAATAATAAAAAATCCATAATAAACCCTTTACCTTCCCTCAGCGATTATATTAGTAGTATAGTTGTAGCACGAATGGGTCGACTCGACCGAGGAAGGACCACGCTCTCACAGAATACCAGCGTAAAATGGTAGCTTAATGCTGCTGTGTTTAGTATGGTGATTGTAGAGAACCGGAGACTCTTTTTACTGGAAACGAGGCATTCCATCTGCATTTTGATTCGTAACCGAGGACAGATGTTGATTAATGAAACACTCACACTTTATCACTATGTTTTACTCACATACCACTACACTGTATTATAGCAACACACAAGGAGGCTAAGAATGTTTAACTATACATCATAATGAAAATCCAAATGATACCGCGTTTAACTCCGCGATAGTGCTATCTAGGGAGAACAGGAATAACTAAATTTACTTATAAAGTTCGTTAGCTAAACATTCCGCCGCCCAAGGATGATTAGAGTCCTTAAAAAAAGTGAACATAAAACAAAACAAAAGAATAAAACAATCCAAATTCTTAAAACTAGTCGGAATCATTCAGGGGCAGAGGGCACAATTTTGGTATAGGCCTCTTAAAAATATTATCCTTGTATTGTAAAGACACAACTCTTGTGACGCCATCTGCACCTGGGTGCTTCCGAATGATTCGTCCCAAAAGCCACTTTCCAGGAGGAAGTCTATCATCTTTTACCAACACGACAGTAGCAATAGCAAGTTCTGGCTGACTCTTGTTCCATTTATAACGATGTTGCAATGTTGTCAGATACTCATTTTGCCATCGTTGCCACAAACCCTGCACCATACGTTGAATAATATGCCACCGATGTAAAGGGCTGACTTTAACATCAATTAAAGGTGGTTCTGGTACACCAATTAATGATTCCCTAACCAGAAAGTGCCCAGGCGTTAAGGGAGGTTCATCATTCATAGAATTTACTACGGTAAGTAGACGAGAGTTGACAGAAGCTTCGACTTAAGTTAAAAGAGTAGAAAACTCTTCGTAGGTCAGTAAAGTTTGTCCAATTACGCGTTTCAATTGTCCTTTAACGCTCTTCACTCCAGATTCCCAAAGTCCCTCGAATTGAGACGCGCTAGGGGGTATACAATTCCAGTGAGTTTGGTCATTAGCTAGTTGTTCAGCAATTTCAGAAATAATTGCAGATTTTGCATCTTTAAAGGCAAGATCTAGATCTAGATCTATCAAATTTCCTTGCAGTGACCACGGCGAGCAGTGAAGCTTCGAAAAGCAGATATGAACGCAGCTGAAGTAAGATCAGTTACCAATTCTAGATGAATGGCTTTTGTGATGGTGCACACAAGTAAGCAAACATATACTTTACAGGTTTTTCTACATCTACCAGGGTACATTTTTATTGTAAAAGGTCCAGCAAAATCGACTCCACTTGTCAAAAATGGACGACTTGGTTTAACACGAAATTTAGGGAGATTTGCCATAAATGGTACAGAAGGATTAGCCCTTTGTTTAAAACATGGTATACATTTAGTGAGGACAGTCTTAAAAATACTTTTGACTCTAATTACCCAAATTTTTGTCTTATAAAGTTCAAAGTAAGTTGATGTCCTCCAGGCAGAGTTTTCAAATAAGCATTCGAAACAATAAGTTTAGAACGACCACAATCGTTACTCAAAATAATAGGTTTTTTCATAGTATCTGAAATCTCTGCATTGGCAAGTCGACCGCCTACATGAATAATGCCTTTATCATCTAGATATGGGTTAGAACATGTAGTTTGCTTGATTGGTGAACTCGTTTACCATGTGCCAATCGAGAAATTTCATCACTGAACGAAACCGATTGAGACATCTTAATACATCTATTTAGAGCATCGTCAAGTTCATCTGGACTCAGATAAACGGGTTCATCAACTGGTATCCTATATACTTTACGTTTACACAGTTTAATAAAACGTAAACAATAAGCAGTGCCACCTATCAGTTTCGAAAATGTCGAGTATCGTTTTAAGTAAGAAATAACAGCATCATTTTCAAAAACATTAATATTTGTCTGTACTTAAGTTTTAACCTTCATTTTTAAATCCGTTGCAGGTAGAACTTTATCTAAATTAACAACAACATCGAGGTTTTGTAAAAATTGTGGGCCATTCCACCGTAGTTCAGACTTTTTTTTTTTTTTTTTTTTATAGAATAGGTGCTGATGGTAAGCGGTTCTGGGATCTTCCATTTGAGGGGAGATGGAATTATTTTAGTTTTGAATAGAGATTGGAAAACGCGAAATCGGATGGGTATACTCCAAGGGAAGCTAAATCGGCTGGATTATTCGCTAAACTAACATGATGCCATTGGTTACTATTCGTAAATGTCAAAATCTCTGAAGTGCGATTAGCAACAAATCTGGTCCATGTATTAGGTGACTTACGCAGCCAAGCCAAAACTATGGTCGAATCCGTCCATACATATACATTTTCATCAGGAATATTTAATATAGTCTTAACTTGTTGTATCATTTTCGCCAAAAGAACTGCACCACAGAGCTCGAGACGGGGAAGTGAAATTTGTTTAACGGGAGCAACTTTAGATTTAGCCATAACCAAATATACTTTAACAACATCATTTTCCTTTTATCAGTAGCGCACAGGAAGCATCACTGAATCCATGCAGTTCTTGTCCAATTGTGCTGTTAGAAACTCCAAGACATCGTGGGAACTGAATGGGTTCAGAGTGCGCAAAACATTCAAGATAAGTTATCCATTCAATTTTCAGGTCATGAGATAGTTCTTCGTCCCAAGCTAAGCCAGCTAACCACAACTTTTGGATAAACATTTTAATTAAGATTATTTCAGGTGTTAGCTAACCTAGAGGGTCAAAGGTTTTTGCTATTGTGGACAGAACATTTCAATTTGTGACATTATCATCGGTAAAATTCATGTTTATGTTTAATTCAAAATTATCTGTTTGTGAGTTCCAGGTGATACTCAAAGTTTTCGGAGTATCTTCAACCTTTTTATTTATTGCGTTTTGTGATTCTTTATCATGATCAGGAATTTGTGATAACACTAATTGACTGTTAGATGCCCATTTGTGCAAAGGGAAACCACCGCGAGACAACAATTCAGTAAGCCTTTTTTGAAAGAGAACAACATCTTCTCCATTAGACGCACCAGTCATTAAATCGTCCATGTACAAATCATTTTTCAATATTTCAGATTCCATAGGAAAATCATGTTTTTCATCTTCAGCAAGTTGGTGAAGCGTACGAATAGCTAAGAAGGGCGCACAAGATGTTCCGTAAGTCACGGTAAGTAGTCTATATTCCTGTATGGATTGTGTTGGAAATTCTCGCCATAGTATTCTCTGGTAGTCCACATCATCTTTAGATACTAAGATCTGTATATACATTTTTTGAATGTCAGCGACTAAATAAAATGTTTGTTGTCTCCACTGAGTAATTAAATTTCTGACATCTTGTTGCAACGGATATCCAATCAAAAGCTCTTCATTTAACGATTTTCCTTTTTCATGTTTAGCACTTCCGTCAAAGACAACTCGTAGCTTCGTGCTCAAGCTCGTCGGCCAAAGAATAGCGTAGTGAGGTAAGTAGTGAAGTTTATGTGTTTTCTTTTCATTTTCAGGTACGGTTATCATATGATATTCTGACTCATATTGCTTCATAAATTTGTGATAGTCTTCCTTGAAGTCAGCGTTACGTGTGAAATGTTTCTCCATATGCTGTAAGCGACTAACAGCAAGAGGTCTAACATCACCAAGATTTGTGGGAGGATCATCCTTGAATGGTAAACACACAATGTAACGTCCGTCATCATTGCGCGTGTGTGTGGATTTAAAATGCTCTTTACATTGTGCTCCTAATTCAGTAATTTTGCGAGGTAAGTTCTCTTCGATTTCCCAGAATTGTCTGATCTGCATCGAATTTAGTGTGAGCAACTATCATATTGTGTTTCTGTGTAGCAGTATCAGTTTGTAAAGCCTTGCCAGAGATCAACAAACCCAGACGAGAGTTAAGTGCGATCAGAGAATTGTGCTTGTGTAGTTCTTGTAGTAGTATGTGAGCATGCACATCGGCACCAAGTAGAACGTCAATAGATCCTGGCTTGTGAAAGTTTGGATCAGCTAGATCCAACTGCATATACGAAGGCCAAGTATCTTGTGGGAATTCACGTGACGGCAACAATGAAGTGAGTTTCTTGAGTACATATGCATTTACTTCGAATGTGGAGGATTCGCATTTTGAGGAATGTATTGTAAGTTTAAACATAGATTTTTTAGTTACCACTGATGAGTTTGATATACTAGAGATCCTGCCAATAACGGGAGTGCGACCAAGATTCAGTAACTGTACTGCTGCTTCAGAGATGAAAAAGCCCTGTGAGCCCTGATCAAGAAGAGTTCTTAGTGTATAGATACCATTGTCCCCGGACTCAACCTT
Source organism: Parnassius apollo (assembly GCA_907164705.1). Classification (NCBI taxonomy): domain Eukaryota; kingdom Metazoa; phylum Arthropoda; class Insecta; order Lepidoptera; family Papilionidae; genus Parnassius; species Parnassius apollo. The sequence goes on along the minus strand of CAJQZP010001593.1, from coordinate 2,270,862 downwards.
TATTTCGGCTGTAGCTAAGATAACCATCTCATCATTTGTTTCAGCCTTCAAGTTTACACTGAGGTTGCAAGAAGTACTAGGAGTAGATGTATTTTCCTTTGGTGTAGCGGTATCCTTTTGAGCTTCATCAGAAGTGTTATTCTTGGGAGAGGTTGTGAAATGTAGTAAAGTATGATGTTGACGTCCACATTTTTTGCAGTTTGTACTCTGTCTAAAATTTAACATGGAGTGACCTTTGACCAGGCAATTGAAACATGTATCGTTTTTCTTTATAAAATCTTGGCGTTCAGAAACCGTTAATGCAGAAATCTCTTTACAGTGGCAAATGTAATGACTCTGTGAGCAGGAAGTACAAGTGCTTTCGACTTCAGTAGCAAAACAGATTTCGGTGCGTCTTTTCTAAATGTTTCTCGAGGTTGTGAAAGATTGACCATTTCCATTGTTCGGAATCGTTTTTCTAGGAAGCTGTTTAGGTCGTCATATGTGGGAATATTTGTTGAGCTTTCTAACGACTGTTCCCAAAGCTTGTGAGATTCAATGTCTAACTTTGAGACTAGAATATGAACGACTATTGCATTCCATGAATCAATCTTCAAATTTTTAGAGATGTGAGACATTGGCTAATAGTGTCTAGTAAATCTTTGATACCTTTTGCTGATTCAGTTGTTAGTCTTTTCTGAGTTAAAAATCGATTCAGAATATTATTTACAATCACTCGCTTATTCTAAAAAGAATAATTTTTGAGTAACTGTTTGGCTTCTCCGGTTAAACTAGATTTTAAATAATGATGTTTTTCGATTTTAGACAAGCGGTCATCACAATGTATCAAGGAAAGAAATAGATCTCTGAAGCTCATCCACTGATTATAATCACCAAAAATTGTGGTATAGCTATCGGTGGTAGCTTTGGTCTAAGTTTAGGAAGTACTGAAGTTGTGTCAGATTTTGAAGATTCACTCATTGGTGTAATATCATAAAACCTATACTTTAGCCAAGTCTTTAAGTCCAAATAATGTTCCACTGTTTGTTCAAAATTATCATCAATATCGAAATCATATTCGGTTTTCAATGTCTCACTATCCAACGATACAATAAGCAAATCATAACTTTTTGTGTAACAAGCCCAATATTCATGTAATGTCTTCATGCGCGTATATAAATAACCTCTTGTTCGTTCATACTTTGAACATTACTTCGTGTTTGTAAGTAATTTCTCGCTTTTAGTTGAATTTTGAATCATAATAGCTACATGTTATCTTGCAAGTTGATCCGCCATATTGAATGATATTCGGAAATGTAAATTGATGAAAAAGTTTAATTTAGACAAATATTACTATTTCAACGCAGATACTAAATGATCATCACTCAATCTTCAAGTCTTTTTTATTTTTAGACTTTGAAATGACACAAGTCTTAGACGCACTGTTATTGCACTATGTTCGTCACTTGCACTTTACTTACAGTTTATTCGGCTGCAGAAGGACCATTTGATTAATGAAACACTCACACTCCACTATCAACCAATAAATAATTATATATACGATTACCTGTTTGCTGTCAGGTATACTCCTCTTGCCCTCGGGGGAACACCACTCGTCGACCAAGATGGGGAAAAGGGACTTTGTGGGATTCGTTGATCTATTATTTTTAAAAATTTGAATAATTGTTTAGGTATTCGTTAAACTGAAAGACTAGTTACCAAAGAATATTTAAAAATAAAGTTGATAAGTTGATTACAAAAACCTGTGTTTTAAAAAAATCCATAATAAACCCTTTACCTTCCCTTAGCGAGTATATTAGTAGTATATACGATATAATAGTATCGGTCTTCCCCGGGTCGGCCGGGGAAGGACCACGCTCTCACAGAATACCATCGTAAAATGGTAGCTATATGCTGCTGTGTTTCGTATGGTGATTGTAGAGAACCGGAGACTCTTTTTACTGGAAACGAGGCATTCCATCTGCATTTTGATTGGTAATCGAGGATAGATGTTGAATAATGAAACACTCACACTTTATCACTATGTTTTACTCACACACCACTACACTGTATTATAGGAACACATAAGGAGGCTAAGAATGTTTAACTATACATCATAATGAAAATCCAAATGATACCGCGTTTAACTAGGCGACAGTGCCATCTAGGGAGAACAGGAATAACTAAATTTACTTACAAAGTTTGTTAACTAAACAGATGTAGATGTCTATGGGACATAGCAACCACTTACCATCACTGTGTGCTCGTTTGTCACCCTATCCTATATTAAAAAATCTTTTATAACAAAGTTATAAATATAACTATGAAATCATTTGGGAATTCAATGTTAGTTTTTTTCTTCTTTTATTTATATAATAAAATTGCCATACGTTTCCGAATTGACTTAATAACCGAATTAATACACAATTACATCCATAGAACTTACTTTTATAGCTCAGAACATGACACTAAGTAACTTAATACAAGAATATTGTCTTTCGCCCTTTATAGTAAATATTTAAAATAAATAAAAATTAACTTAAATTTTGATTTTCACTGGCATTATTCTGGAACTTTTTACTATGTTTTATCTTTAAATAGCCGTTTCGAATAACCTCAAAATATGAATCGTTATTTCAAGTTTAGATTACTCTATGACCCAAGAATATTTCATAGAGTTAGTAACATCAAACGGAAGTAAGACGGCTTTAAAAATGTCGATGTTATCACTTCTTATAAGAAAATATCACATTCAACGCATTTATTTTGATATAACCTCAAAATGTCAATGAATTAATTCACATTAATAGTAAAATTGATCACAGATATCGATAATAAGTTAGCACTATCTGTATTAAAAATATATTAACCTTAATCTTACAATTAGTTCGTTCCAAATATCCCCGCAAAAATCAAATACCCCCATTCCACGGTACCTATAATTACTATTTACATAACATGATGTAGTAATAATAGGTATGAGGTGGTTATGAAGTGATGAAATTGAATTCAACGAGTTTGCTTAAATTTTTGGCAGTGTAAAGTTTTTTATTATCTTCAAGTTGCAACAAACTTCAAACATAAAATGGAATACTAATAAGTAAACAGTCCTTTCAAGGTGAAATGACACGAAATTTAAAACTTCCTCCTAGTGCGTACTTTTGGTGTATTTTGATAATTTATTTTAGATTGTAATTACTTTAGAATTTCCGAAAAGTGAATGCACTTTCTTGCGCGTATTTCTACATAATGTAATTTTATGAATCATAACTCTCTCGTTGGTTTAGTGGTCGTAAACGTGATCGGTGCACCCGGAGCTCTAGGGTTCGAATTTCGGATCAGACTAAAATCAGTTATTGGGTTTTCTTCTACAAATTTTGACTAGAAATGGCGTTATTTTTCCTCGAAAAAGCATTTAAATATCTTTTTTCTGCGCCTAATCTCTCCAGTCGTGCTGAAGTGCCATCCCGTCGGACTAATGAGATTGAAAAAAAAAAACATTTTTAAATGATGTATTTGTGTTTATAACACAAATACTACATTAAAATGTCAAAATAGAAAAATATGAGTAAATAACGATAAAAATTAGAATTGAGTCTAATCGTATTTGAGCGAATGAGGCCGGTATTTTCCGGCAATTGGACCTGTCAGGTAGATAAATTGTCCGTGCAACGCATTCCACATAATCATTCTAACTGCTGCCATCATTTTGGGAGATATACTTAAATCACTATTGGAATAGTAGTTACGTTTGTTGTTAGTTTTGTTATCTGCGTTTTAATTTAAAGGATTTATTTGCGTACACAAACAAGAATACAATATTTTTACTTGATATTGACATAAGTAAATAAGTCTAAAAAATTAAGTTTTATAAAATAGTTAAATCTCTCGACAAGCTTTGAAATCATATTAATTATGTAATATAATAAATAGACGACTTTCATTTAAAGTTTATTTGGGTTGGATTTAGAATTGTTTGGCAGGAATTTGGGGGAGTTAGGAGTTATATTTGGTAGAGGTTTGATCCCCGATTATAATAATACCACTCACATTAAATGGTAATGCACCGTTATCGAAAAATAAATAAAAATGATTATTACATAAAATGCGTAAAACATGGAAAAACGTATGCAATATTACTGTGAAAGCTGGATAGCATACAGAATTTTGTGTAAGTGCGACAAGGACGTAAGACTTGTGGCACATTATTCTACTGTCTATATTCTCTATCAAATTGCAGGTTGGTTGCTCTTCTTGTGTGAATGTGTGCTCTCCAGTGTATTTCATAATAAGTTAGAAAGTTGTGGCAGGACCGAAGGCAACCTGACTTTATAAATAAGATATCTGATCTGATTGAATCTGTACTAAAATTGAATTCCGACTCCATGTAGTCTTGTCTGCCCTACTCCTAGAGTGTTTTTGTAAAGCCGTAGGCATAGAGGGAGAACTTGTTCAACTCCGCAGCTTTGGCGTATTGGTCGCCTTCGGTGACCAGCCTCAGCCGCTACGGCGGGTGGGGGCTGCACTTCCCGCAACGCCGAAGCCCTTGTAGAAGTTACTTTGGGTCAATATTCCTGTTTAAAAACAGTGAGGTTATGATTTCACAAAAAGCCATTACTCATAAACTTTACTTTTACGAAAGGAGGGAAGGGTAGAGGGGCTTTCCCTGATAGGGCACACTTCTGCTCCCCTCTTATCCACTCCTGCCGGAGACGATAAATGTTGTCATTTTGAGGTAAGGTCTATTGGGTTTTCTTTTTTCAATTTTTTTTTCAAGAACGGTGTTACCTTTTAATGGGGGTTGTGTCAGCGGTAAGAGGACACTCAAACCCTTCTCTCCCCTCAATCCCCTGCCCCCCTCCTGCCAAACGATTCTAATTTTCAGCCGTTTATTTTCCTGTTTCTAAAACATTTAAATATAAAATTGTTTTAAAAATATTTTTTACAACTAATTTATTTAAGTATAGTGACTAATTTAGACGTGGTAAAGCCTTGCTGCAGCTGTATCATAGTTATAGCACGAATGTGTCGACTACACCGGGAAGGATCGCGGAAATATCAGTAAAATTCAATGTATGTGTAAATGCAACGACTATAAAGCCCGAATAGACGCCTCATGCAAGGCAAACACTTTCTGTCAACACGTTAGACAAATACGTCTTACTTAAGAAAACGATCGCACCATCTACTTTAGTAGCGACCACTTCCCTGACCCGTGAACATCTTGCATGTGAGTCGTGAATTTTTGTCAAAATAAAATACAACAGACGCGCACCATGGTTCCCTGTACAGCAAAATAGTGCGGAAATAGTAGCCAAATGTGTAATTTAAAAAAATTACATTACTTTTCATCGATAAGTGAATTTTAATTTCAAAATTCATTAACTAAAATTACATCAGAGATCAACCTATATTTGTCACAAGCAACTCGCGTTAATTTATTCGGACATCTTCGGATATTTTCGGACTATGCATCCCTTTCTAATCAATGTAGTTCATTGTTGCTATACTTTTCTTTAATTACCGGCACATGTAACTAGTTAAACTATAATATTGGTACAAGTAAATATTATGCATGTTATCGTGAATGTTTTACAGATTTATACTATAAACGACATAGGTGTAAGCTGAATTTTTTTAGTGAATATACGTTAATCCATATTTCAATTAATTGATTTAATAATTAAATCAAATTATTCAAAACTTCTTAAAAAAATTCATATTAAAATTGATATAATTTTTAATAGACGGCAGTCCGCTCTCTTTACTGCTAAGACGCCATGTCAACACAAGTAGGAAACGGAAGTGAACTTGACAGTTCAAATAACTGTTACTATTTTATTTTTAATAGTATTCTATTATTATTTCAATATTGTAAAGTAAGCTTGTTTTAATAAAAAATATTCTTTAAAACAAAAAATTATAGGTATTTTACTAAATACGATACCTACTTAAATAAAACTTTTTTTTTATTTTTTACTAACTTATAGTAGAATATAATTCTGGTACTGATTAAGTAGACTTGGTACCAAATTTATTAGTTAAAGTTCCTATCAGTGTTTGCTTATAAGCAAGTGTCGCAACCATGATTTTAACCAATTAGCGTGCATTTCAACCCACCTCACCGGTACCGCTTACCTCAGGCTTTTGACAGACAGGTTTGGATGCATACATTGTCAAGAAGAAGAAGTACATACATTGTGCGTCTACTCGAGCTGTGTACTCGTTGTGTAAATGCATCGATGTTTACAATTCGGGCATCACATATCCACGGTTGAACATAATTCATCCCCAAAAAGTGCATCAAAAGACATTTCCGAGCCACTTGCATTCATCGATTTCCTATATAATGTTTCATCAAGTTGTCACTTTTTAATTGTCAATTAAACTTCATGAAACAATTTCAATCTCAGTGTGTTTGCTATGGCTGTGACTGCTATTCCCCTTTTCCTGTTTTCTTTTTCCCAACGGGTTTCAGTTCTGCAAGTATTATGACCGGTTCATATTTAAGTTTTTTTGTGGGGACTATAACTGGAAAGTATCTGCTAACTGTGTTACTAGCCCAGCATGTCGTAAAAGATAACTAATGGCATATTGGGTTTAACATTGTGTAGGCGATGGACTAGCTATCTCTCTATTCTTTCACTATTTTCCATCTATATCCATATCCTTTTAGCGAAATATGGCCCAAGTGGCACGCTGCGTTAACTATACCTATATCCTCGAGAATTAATGACGTGTCGTTTATATATTACACTTCGTCTTAACTTCTACTGAATCCGTGAGTTTCATAAGTGTCAACTAAGTGTCAACTAAGGGAAATTTCAGATACATCTTATGGGAGGCTCAATTTTTTATAGAATGGGGATGACGAACTAGCACACAATCCACCTTATGGTAATTGGATACTTTGCCGTATGTAATCGGCTATGTATTCCTACCCTTGTGAACTAAAATAAAATGCCTTATATACGCTACTAAGGATCTCTGTTTAAGTGAAAAATGGACGGAACAGATTGGTAATTGTAGAGAAGTTCACCGTTCGTTACAAGAGGCTAGCAAATAAGTTAGATACTTTTTATTCCTTTTATTTTACACAAGTCTTACGTGCAAATTTAATTGAAAGCTGGTTTAGAGGTATGAGCCTATTGACAGTCAACAGCCACAGACGGGGTGGTAGCGGCAGAAAGTTAAGTAGACAGTACAGAAGCGTTCTTCTGCGCGAGCCTCAATTTGGTTCTTCATTTCAACATGTAGATTCAGTTCATTCATTCAACAACATTCTATAACGACAGCGAAAAAATTATAAAATCTCAATCATCAAATGAGATATACGAAATTTGTTTTACAGAATTATACATATATATGCATGGGACGGTAATCCATTACAACCGGAGTGAGATCAAGCGCAGGAACAACGCCTTTCATGAACATGCCTTCGTGTTTGTGGGCGTAAAACCAACGAGGTAATCAATATAATAATAATATACATGTTAATATATTTATTTAACAAAGATAGGTTCACCATAATACGATTTATTTCATGGAAGGTTTTACATATTATTTACATAATTCACTTCACAGGCCAGTTGTTAAATATGCAATAATCTGAATCACCTATTAAATGGCTTCAGAGACATCATATTACAACATGATTATTAATTTATTTAAATACGTCGGACGTGAATATTGCTGAAAAGTTCTTTCAATGTAATTTATTTATATTTATAAATTTACCACATTTTCATATGGAATGTGACATGCAAAGGCTTTATGGACTAAAAGGAAATAGATATTGCTTTAAATATAATACGTATTGCAATTATTTAACACTTGTCCAGTTAGAACAAAAGATTGTAATGTAAAGAAGAAAATAAATATTTTACATTAAATTATTATCGTGTGATTCCTCCAGTGTCCAGATTTGTGGTATTTTACGAAGTAAAACGTTTTTTGAAGATCAGTTAGCAGAGTAATATAATATTATTATATAATAATAGAGTATAGAAATAAGCATGATTGAGAGTTGGGTAAGTGCCATCGATGTAAATAGCTAACTGTATTAATATATTGACAAAAAATATCTCGATTTTGTTTTACTAGAGTGGTTAGTCTCATTTCTTCAAAAATCTGATGTGACAGTTTTCGTAACACAATCTTTTACGTCTGTAATTTTGAATAAGGAGATTGCTAATAGGTTTTTGTAAAACTTTGGAAGGTCTTGCGAGAATGCCATATATATTTTCAATTTTTCGCCGAGCACGGGTTAAATGAATTTAAATATCTTTCTTGAACATTTGTAACTTTGTAACTGATTTGTATTCTGCAAATATCTCAATGGTTTATAGGATATTTATGTCGATAGATGAAATTTAATAAATTT